>JADBJO010004674.1:0-115000 GCA_016801955.1 Conus betulinus
CTGCTGTGGAACAAAGCTTGGTGCTGTTGGCCTCAATGCCCTTGGGCCAGCGGTCACGACTATTTCCACAGAAGGGAATTCCTCCTGGGCCTCTTCATGATCCGACTCATGATAATCAGTGACCTGATTTGGAGTGTCCCTTTCCTTTTGTCTGATGGGGAAAACTCCAACTTTTTATCAGCCAGCGGCTTCTGTTCCACTTCTAGAAATCCTACTGGTAACAGTAAGTTACGATGCAAGGTGCGCAAAACGCCATCGCCCTTCTCCTTTCGAACAGTGTATACAGGTAGGCCATCTCTTTTAGACACCACTGTGTACACATCAGGCTCCCATCGGTCGTCGACCTTTGAGTGAATTTTTGCCCCAACTCTTTTCACTAAACATCTGTCACCTGGTTCTAGTTCTGCAGCGTGTGCTCTTGCGTCATAGCGTACTTTGTTCTTGTGAGCAGAATGTTCCATAGCAGCTTTTGCCAGATCATAAGCTGCAGCCATACTCCCTTTTAGTGATTTGATGTACTGTGTTGTACTGCACTTATGATTTCTTCCCAGATCTATCCCGAAAGCTAAATCCACAGGCAACCTGGGTTGGCGTCCAAAAAATAGGTGGTACGGGCTGAAGCCTGTACTCTCATGTATCCGTGCATTGTATGCATGCACCACTTGTCGCAAGTATTTCCTCCAATCCTGCTTCTGAAAATCCTCGAGGCTTCTTAACATTCCAATCAAGGTTCTGTTCCAGCGCTCTACTGGATTTCCCGACGGATGGTATGGGGTTGTGCGACACTTATCTATCCCTGCCAGTTCACAAATGTCCTTCATGAGTTTGGACTCAAAATCTCTTCCTTGATCTGTCAGTATTCGTGCAGGAAATCCATACACAAGGAAGAAAATTGTTCCAGAGTGCTCGGGCAACTTCTTTTGCTGTTTGGTTCTTTGTCAGAATTGCTTGGGAGAATTTTGTAAAATGGTCCATTACCACTAAAATATCTTGTTTCTGACCCCGGACTTCTATAGTCAGAAAAATCCACTGACAACAGTTCCAGTGGATAGCTAGTCTCTATTGACTGCATTGGCGCTCTCTGTGCATGCGCTCCCTTTCTGATACAACGTTCACAGCGTTTTATTTTCCTTTCTATGTCCCTAGCCATGAATGGCCAGAAAAATCGTTTCCTGGCCTGCCGCAGGGCATCATCGCAGTGTGTGTGGTACAGATCTTCATGTACTCCCTTCATAGCTTCTCTGCGGTGAGATGGTGGTACAACCAACTGGTGACTTATGGTGCCTTGATCTAAAGATTTCCTGTACAAAACCCTATCAATCATTTCTAGTCTGGCTTGTTCCCTAACAAATACTTTAAATTCTGGAGGACATGGGTTCATTGACTACTGTCCAACTGTTTCCCTTCTTCTATGGTTCTAATTACCACACTCAGTGTACTGTCAGCCAACTGTAACTGTCTCCACTCTGCGTTTGAAATTGATCTCTTTGTAAATCCTGGGGGATCCAACACATCATCCTGAATTCGTGCTGGGTCTTTCAGCATTTGCTCAATGGCAGCATACCCCTCTTCATCATCATCAAGTACCTTTGTCTGCTGACGATGGTCTGTAGACATAGACCTTCCTCTTGCTTCTAGCAAGGGCACACAGAACTTCTTTATCCAGCGATACAGTTTCCATTTCTTCTTCAAATTTTGTGGCCTTATCCTGAAAAAATTTTGTCTGTTCCAAAACTCGCTGGTATTCTTCATCTTCTTCTGGGGGTGCCTGAGGGCGTCTGGACAGTCCATCCGCATCAGTGTGTAAAGCTCCTTTTTTATACCTCAGATCAAAATCAAATAATGAGAGTGAGCCCAACCAACGATGACTTGTGGCATCTAGCTGAGCATTTTTCAAAATATAACATAAAGGATTATTATCAGTAACTACGGTGACCTTTGACCCTAACAAATAATCTCTAAACTTTTCACTCATTGCCCACTTCAAAGCTAGAAACTCCCGTTTGTGAGCAGGGTAGTTCTGCTCGGTCTTATTCAACCCCCGGCTTGCATATGAGATGACACGGACCTTCCCTTCCTGCTTTTGATATAGGACAGCCCCTAATCCTGTTCCACTGGCATCACAGTGTAGGGTGAATGGTTGAGTTTTATCCGCTATGCCTAAGATGGGTTCTGTAGTCAGGGCTTGTATGACCGACTCAAAGGCATTCTGGTGTTCTTCACTCCACATGTGTGATATGTCAGAACCCAGGGTTAGGATAGCTTTCTTGCCGTTCTTCTTGGCAGTCCGGTTGGGAATGTGTAGCCCAGCGTCAGATCATTCAGTGGTTTCACCATGGTGGCAAATTGTGGAATGAACCGCCGATAAAACCCTGCAAATCCTATGAACTCTCTTTATGTCTTTTACCGTGCGAGGGGACTGGCCATGTCGTCAATGCTTCTGTTTTCTCAGGGTCTGGGCGCACACCCTCTCCAGAAATGATAAAACCTAAATGCTTAATTTCGGTTGTGCCGAAAATGCATTTTTCTGGATCCAGCTTTAGCTGGAACTTCCGCAGCCTTTCCAGAGCCTGGATGGTTCGCTCCTCCAGTTCTTCCAGGGATCTCCCATGAATCAAAACATCATCCAAAAAGACAATGAGTTCGGCCAGATTCATGTCACAGAAGACTTTCTCCATTAGGCGCTGAAAACATGCTGGACTGTTTTTCAGACCCATGGGCATACGGAGCCAATGAAAAAGACCAAAGGGGGTTGTAAAGGCTGAAACTTGTTGGGCTCTTTCTGTCAGAGGCACCTGATAGTAGGCCTTGCTTAGATCTACAGATGTGAAATATTTGGCCCCGTTCAGTGTGAGAAAAAGATCTTCAATTTCGGGATGGCGTAGCTATCTTTGACCATGTGGTTGTTAATTTTCCGATAGTCTACGCACATCCTCAGGGCTCCAGATTTTTTCCTAACAAGGACAATAGGACTGGCAAACTGTGAGGAAGAGGGAGCAATGATTTCAGCATCCAGCAACTCCTGGATGTGTTGTTTCGCCTCATCAAAATCTCTAGGTGGAATAGGCCTTGGCCGCTCCCGGATCACAGTCCCTGCCTCCAGTTCAATGTCATGTTTGACAGCGTCTGTTTCTCCTATGTCTAAGTCATGCTGAATGAATACATCCCTATACCCTTGAAGACGCTTTTGAAACTTTTCCTGCCAATCTGATGGTGTATCTGCCCCAAACCTAAATGTCATGGGATTCTGCTCAGGTGTAGGATCTGTCCGAGGCTCTGATGGTGAAGCTGATGCATGCAAGTTGACTTTTGCACGACTATCCCCAGAACAATCCTTACCCTCCCCACTAGCCACATCATTTAAAGAAAGATAACACTTTGTCAATGGCATATTCAGCTGTAATGGTGTACACCTCCCCAATTACCTGATTCTTTTTCAACCTAATGTCCTGTGCAGATGTATTTTGGACATACAACCTCACCTGACCCAACTTGTTTGTCTGTTGTTTACCAGATATATTTGTAAACCTGTGGGTAAAGTGGTCTGTGTTGGTTCTTGAATGAGGACTGCTGTTTGTGTAAAAGGCACTGTTCCATGTATGACCCCTCTGACTTCTGCACATTCCCCTGCTAGAATCTGTACTTTAGTTCCTTCACTTTCAGTGTACCCAAAAGACCACTAGCATGCTTTCCAGCTACATTTCTGTACACAAAGGCTGCCTCACAACGGATAGGTAAGGTAGTGAAGAAATGCTTACCTCCTGCCTTTTCACAGCGCTCTGCCAGTAGCCTGAAAGTGTTGGTGCCAACTATCACCGGTACGCGTGTGCTGAACTTGGTATCAGGGCACACTAAAGCAAGAGTGGTGACTGTCTCATCTGTACCTGCAACAATCCTAGGCAAAGACATGGGTACTTCAATGAAACCTAAATATGGAACTTTTTGACCACCCGCCCCCAAAATAGTGAGGCCTGTGTCTAGCTCTTGTAAAGGAAACCTAGACAATTCCCTACGGTAAAAGTCTTCTGCTGCTATCACAGTCACCTGTGAACCACTATCTACAAGACAACAAGTCTGTTTTCCATCTACCAGTACTGGTGACTCACAACTGGGACCGACTAATGCTTCAACAGTGCTTTCTGCTGTCATTGAACACTGATCAGCTGAGTTAGCAAATTCTAATTCAGCTAATACCACATCAGAGTCAATGACAACAGAGTGGCGACTGTTTCTGTTTTCAACTACCACCTTGACACTTTTTGCTTTCCCCGTGTCCAAGATCTCGGCAGACTTAACCCTCAGGTGCTTGGGCAGTGTATCTGCGGTTCTACAGAGGACCTGGAGATCAGCAGTTGATGTCCCTGCTACCTGTGATGGGGCCCCGCAGTTCCACTTCCTGTGCTGGAGGGATGGCAAGTTGGAAATTGCTCTTGAGCTTCACTGGCTTCAGCGTTCAAGAGTCCCTGGTCTGCACAGTTCACTGCTGTCTGTACCTGCACCTGGGTGTAAGTGTCCAGCACTGGGGGACGATATGATGGTGGGTCTACTGGCTGTCCCTTGCCAGCAGACCGTTGGCGTTTAACGCCTGCCTTCGTCTGGACTGCTGCATCCGACGCCTCGCCTCCTCCTATTTCAGCGACTAGTGCCCGATTCGGTGGTTTTGGACAGTCCTTAGCAAATGCTGCCCTACCACACCACACTTAAAGCAGTGTCCCTTTGGCCCTTTCTTCTGTGTGGGGCGTGACTGCACCCCAGCTGACCCAACCAATCCACCCGCCGCAAGTAACTTCTCTGCGACCCTCTGCGCCAGTAAGTCGAGGTCTCTATCCTCCCGAGCCTCTGCCGTATGTAGATTGCTTACGGCTGTGCGGGGATTCCTCATCTCCAGCTCCAGCTTGCGAACTACCCGCAGCAGTTCAGGTAGTGTCTGGGTAGTCTCTCCCGGGAGGCCGAACCTACTGCGAAGCTCTCTGAGCTTAGCGACGAGTTTGTCTGGTTGAGGCCCTTCACAAGGGACGCTGAACACTTTTTGGCTCATCTCAGCATCACTAAACTTGGTATACTTGTTAATACTGAGCATATGCTCCCAGAGCCTCATTAAATAGTCTGATGGCTTCTCAGTCTTTGCCATCTGTGTCTGGCAGAAGTCCTGGTACAGATCATCCGCGTTTTTTACTACCCAAACAGTGGTCTGAGGGTAGCCAGAACCTCCTCACCTGTCAGACAGTTCTTTGCCATCTGGTAGGGCAGTCCTTTTAAGCTGCCCTTTATTCGCTGTGTGGCATCAGTGATCGACTTGTCCTGCAGGAGCTGTTCAGTCTGCTCCTCCCACTCAGGAAAGGACACCTCATTCCCGGTGGGCCTTGGCCCCGTGAAGATTCGGAGTCGTGGTGTGCTGGTGGGGCCACCACCTTCACATCCATGGGTCGCTGCTGCTCCTGGGTGAGTCTGGACAGGGCTGCCGTCATTTCCATCAGATTTCGTTGCAAGTCTTCGGCACTCATACCTGCGTACGGGTTTGGTGTCGACCCAGCATTGCCGCGGCTCTGGTCTGCTGATGGACTCCCGACCGTGCCGAACTCTGGAACTTCTGTGGCATCCTCCCCATTGGCAGCCATGGTTTAATGACTGATTGCCCTGGTTCTGCCTAGTAATCTCAACTGGCTCTCAACTCCCAACAGGCTAATAACACCCTTATCCTTATCCCTAGAATATTTCTGAAATTTTAATTTATCTATTCTTTACGTATTTTCTTTTCTTTTATTTTATTCTATTTTCTAAATCCTCTTAACAAACACTAGCCCCACATTGGGCGCCACTTTATGTACCCGTGTCCTTGGTTACAATTTTGGGTGAGGTGCGTGCTTGTTAAGTATCTTTGTTTCTAACTACTCAAACCAAATTTCATAACAGACTGGAGTCCACAAACCGAGTAAAACAAAACAAAGCGTTTATTTGAATAATAGGAACTAACTAAGCCAGAATAATAAAGGAGAACAAAAAGAAACAAAAAACTTTCCCAGATCAGCCCAAAATATTTCTTTCCAACAGTATGGCCTATCCATACCCAACCACATGGAAATATAAAAAAAACACAGCTGAGATCCCGAGAAGTTTTTAGAGTTTTACAGAATTTTAGAGTGATTTTAGAAGTTTTTAATCTTTATGAGTCTCAAGAGCCTTTTGGAGTTAAATAAGAACCACAGTAATAACCACCAGAACAAAACCAAGGGTCTCAAGCCAAAAGAAAAAATCGTCTGAAAAAAACACACAAAACATAGTGATTTTTCTGTCTGATCTCTCCACATTAAATTTCTTCAAGTAAATCAATGGCTACACATCATCCAAATCATCCTGAAAAGAGAAGTTCAACTACAAACCATAAGATCTTAAACGTATTAAAAATACACTTGCAAAATCAATAGACACATGTTACAAAAAAAAAAGAAAACAATGTGAAATAAATATGCTATAAATTGACTCTCCCTATTCCTCTGCTTTTACAGTAGGGAAACCAGTCAATGAGTCGCATGTCACCATGCCACATGGAAATTTTCCCTTTGTCCCTGGCCACATGTTCCACAACCCTGCCATTTTGCCAAACCGCATGGTCATGAATTGCTTTGTCATCCTGTGCTATCTTTTGTCTGTACAAGATTTTGCCCATGAGGAAAATCAAACAAGGTATACACCGAATGCTACTGAGCATTTCCTGCTCAATACCTATTATTGACACTCTGTCACATCTCCATGTCACAGTGTACCAAACAATTTTGATACGAGGTGTGTTTCCCCACAACACCTCATATCACCCATTTTGGTCGCTCCTGCGCCCTTCCAATATTAATTTCCCAAAGGTCATAATTTCCAAAACAGATATCTCACTTCTCCATTTTACTCCTCTGTTATTTACCAGCACATTTATATTGTTTTCCACAAGAATTATACAAAACAATGAATACAAACCCATCATATCTTTGAGAGCATCTTGCCCAAATTCAGAATCAAATCAAATATACATGGATAAAGTCAGCACAAGTCTTACCAATACAACACACAATAAAAATCTCACATTCTGAGTAAACCATATTTCAGAAACATCAAACCAAAATCCTTCCAAACCATTTGCCTCTGCTATAAACTATTTCATACAAGTGTCCACAGGTGAAAGGTAGGTTGCATGAAGGTTTGCCACATTCTAGTCACAAGGGCCTATCAGTCTTTGTTCAGTCTACCTAGAAACATGTGGCCAACCATGTGGCCCAAAACCAGGTGCAAATTTCATCTCTTTTCCAACTTTTTTCTTCTTTGAGAAAACTAGCTGTTTAGGACTGATAATTTAGTTACTTATTTCTCTTTTCGTTTTTTTTTTCTTTCTCTATACCATACTGAGACCTGCAATTTAAAACAAGTGTAGAAAATTCAGTTCCAAACAAGACAGTCACCCACCTCTGCTGGTAGTGGCAGGGAGCAGCCCAAGAGCCCTCTCAGCTTGTCCTGGTTGTAGCTGGGCCTCTGTGTCTAAGTAAAAAGGTTGGCTAGATGTGGTAGCTCGTTTTTATAATGGTAGAGCCACATGGTCACCCAAACAGGAAGTCACATGGGCACCTACCCGGGAGATAATCATTTTCTTTGTTCTCATAGAGAGATTACTACTTCAAAACATTCCTTTCCATTTAAATGAGTACTCCTTAAATTTATACCACTAATAAAGACTTCCTAGAACGTTATAATAAGAGAAATCCCCTGATACAATTTATTTATTTTTTTTTTGTTTGTTTGTTTGTTTATTTTCTGCGGGACTACTTCCTGTTAGTAAAAATTTGCCTCCGAAACTATACGCACAGCATCTGTGCAATTTTCGACTTTTTTTTCTTTGTTTACACTAATGTGTTGGCAGAACCAACCTGGCTGTAATCTACCACGGAAATTCCTTATTTTATGTGGGGGGTTACATATATATATATATATATATATATATATATGTTTGTTAAATGTCGTCCGGACGACTGCAGGCGCATGAAACAACGTTGTAGATTTTAAGCCTTATTTTTAAACCTTACCTTTTAACAGATGCCGCTCCCAATACGGTTAAGCACTTCTTTTAAATTGGTGTTGGTTATTGCAACCATTATCTGTCTATCAATCTCTCTCTCTCTCTCTCTCTCTCTCTCTATATATATATATATATATATATATATATATATATATACATATACATATAGACGGATGTGTGTGTTGGTTCTTTAGTTTAACGTCTATTCACTATACGTGTTATTTATTAGACGAAAAACAAACAAGCAAACAAAAACAAACACGTATGATTGTGTATGTACGTGTGTATGGGCCTGAGTGTGTGTATATGTGTATGTGTGTGTGTGTGTGTGTGTGGGGGGGGGGGGGGGGGGGGGGGTCTGTGTGTGTGTGTGTGTGTGTGGGGAGCGTCGTGTGTGTGTGTGTGTGTGTGTGTGTGTGTGTGTGTGTGTGTGTGTGTGTGCAAGAGAGAGAGAAGACTGTGTTAGGTACAAGAGGGGAAGGTGTGTGTGTGTGTGTGTGTGTGTGTGTGTGTGTGTGTGTGTGTGTGTGTATGTGTGTGTGTGTGCAAGAGAGAGAGAAGACTGTGTTAGGTACAAGAGGGGAAGGTGTGTGTGTGTGTGTGTGTGTGTGTGTGTGTGTGTGTGTGTGTGTGTGTGTGTGTGTGTAACGCCGCTATGTTTCTTTTCCAGTTTGGAATGATGTATGTAAGTTTATACTAGGCCACGTCTTTGCCAATGATTTAACTTTCACATCAGTTTCCTTCAACAGATTTGCAGTATGAGAACCAATGGTGGATATTGAGGATATATTGTTTTAGCTCTCTCCGGGTAATCGTACTCAGGATTTATTTGTATATTTTGTATTTCTGAACATTTTATCGACTAAAACTAGATGCTCCCAGAACTGATGTGATGTTTTCAAAAAATGCATAAGTGGTGAAACAAACAAATCAAGACATTATAATTATCTTGTTTGAATGTGTTCTCCTTAGGACATACCTGCCATGTTTATCAGGCATGTCTGCAACTGATGTTTTTTTTTCTGATACTGATCTTGCTTTTAAAGTTACCTTTTTGTTTGACATGTGGTCCGGCTGGGTATTTACATTGATATGATATTGGCAGTCTTTCTGTGATGGTACGTATACACCCACACCTGCATACACATATCCTACACGTACGTAAGCACACACACACACGCATGCACACAGGTAAGCACACGCTCTCTCTCTCTCTCTCTCTCTCTTTCTCTTCTAATATCACATAATTTTGTGAAAAGACGAAAAATGAAAGTAATACTAGTACTACAGACAGAGAGATAGATGAACAAATAAATAAATTAACACTATACAGGTAGATAGACAGATATGTGGTGCGCGCTCGCACGTGTGTGAGTTACTGTGTGTGTGTGTGTGCGTGTGTGTGTGTGTGTGTGCTGATCTTCCTTCTTCCTTGTCTAGAGTCGGGCCAAACTGGCGTTGATCCGTCTGTGATGTGGTTCAGAACATTCGGTTTTCCCGAATCCAGCATTTGTGGACCCCCTTCCCCCCCCCCCCCCCCCCCCCCCCTTCACGTTGGATTATGAAGTTTTACTTCTTTGTCTCCTACGCCTTTCCAGTTTACTATTTCTCAAGGGGCGTAGAAACCTCTTTCTCCTATGCCTTTATAGTTTACTATTTCTCAAGTGGATAGAGGAATTACTCCTGTTACCCAGTAACGGATGATCACTCTATATTTCTTTGGACACCTCTCCTCTCATGTAACTGATCCGGCTCAGGATTCGGGATTTCTCGACAATATAGTGGAACACAGTCACCGAGCAGCGACAGGATTAATATTGTGCAAACTGCGTCGAGAAATCGAAAGAACTTTCGAGATATCTGGGCGCATTCCCAAGGAGATGATGTCATGTCTTCTGCGATTGGATACATTTTCATTCGACGATTTTTATTGGTCACTTGTAATGAACATTCGAGAACACTTTGTTCTTTCGTCATTTCCGTTCAACGCCGAAGACCGGCACTTTTACAGGAGTCGGTTGACCCGGGAGGATCGCACACGAACCGATCAGGACTCAAAAAAAGATACCGTCATTCCAATTTCAACTGACATCGAAGTAAGGTAAGGAAGGAATGAAATCAAGACGTAAGTACTTATCACTCGGAATACAGAAGGGCAGCTTGCTCTCTGTGTTTTCTAAAATTAAGCTCAGTCGTTCGGGTTTGTCATTAATTGATCTACAGCGCCAACCAGCCAGTCACGTGTCTTTTTCATTGTGCCGTGATCACCGGCCTGCCAACTAATCCTACACTTTTAGTCCACTAGACTTCTGTGGTTTAGTCGGTTGTGTGCCAAAGCTAATGTCCCAGCTAATGTTTCTCATGACCATTCCATCCGTGAGAGCGCCAATTAAAGACATGCAGTTAGGCTAGCCTTCCTGCAGCTCCACACTTTTTTTTTTTTTTTTTGGCTAGTTTTTTTTAATTTTTAATTTTTATTTTTTTAGGCTAGCTGGTAGGTAAGTTGGGAAGGGGAGGGGTGTGAATGCAGTCTTTTAAATAAGGAAGTGGGATTTTTTTTTTATGCGCACACCCGAGTCACTTAAAGTCTATGGAGACGACGTGGCAACTGATTTGAAGAATGAAGATTCAAATGGAGGCCCCAAAATTAGGACTTCGCCTTTTGGCCGGTCCGTCTCCCTCATTTTCGTTTACGTAGTTCTCATAGAGCGTTATTTTTTGTGTTTAAACTCGGCCAGTTGATCTTGTCACAATGGCCATGCCAACATAGTCCTTGATGTTGGAAAATCTTTGTCTCACAATCAGTGGTCAGATCTGCTGTTTGATGATTAGACATACTGGCCCATTAGCGATTCGATCACAATGTCCAGCGCATGTCCAATATCAAAATTTTGATTGGAAACCTCATTTTCGTGCTGTTGTATCCAGATGTGCATGTCTGGTGCTGGTAAGAACTAAGATGGGCTGCCACTACGAATGAATCGATAATACCAGAAGTGACAATCCCAGCAGTTGTGAGAAAAATGTCATGTCAAATCAGCTCAGCCAGTATTCATGTGCAGACCTGTTAGCTTTCACTCTCTTTGTGACAAAAGTTAGTCTTGTCGACTGCACTAAATCACTTGAAAGTCTGTAAGCAGCATGAATGGGGGGGAAAAAATCTTTAGAGGATAGACCTCTTTCGTCAAAAAAGGGCCTAGAAAAGATGATCAGGATTTTGTTGCCTTATCAATAGGTTCCGTTGTCAGCCTTTTAAAAAAAATTTTTGCTGTTAAGTGAAACCTTGTCTTAAATCAACCATGAAGCAAAACTGAAAGTAGGTTAAGTCACAAACGCCAGCACTTACAAATTCTTCTGGAATTGTAATAAAGAAAGAAATCTTGAAATCTCTAATGTAGTCCCTCGTCCCCCCCCCCCCCCCCCCCCCCCCCCCCCCCCCCCCCCCGAAATTTCAATAGACAAAAATGGAGTGGAGGGGGTGTCATTTTTTAAAATACTATAGTGATAATAAGGTATTGCAGAATAAACCCCCAGAGAATATATGGTACTCTTAAATGCTTGGAAATGCCTTTTTTTTGTTTTTTTTCCAATGAACCCTGCAGTTTCAACTGACACATGGGAGGGTAAAAAAAAGGCTTTTAGTTGAAAGCTGAACAACAGCCACTTCATTGAATATCACGCCCACTTCAAATCATGGTTACCAGATTTTGACACGGAAGGTTGGCATTTTTGGAAAGGGCTATTAACCTGACTTAGCAGACACTGGGGACAGCAGATAAAAAAGGTTCAAGAGAGAAAGTGGGGAGAAAAAAATCGCCACATCGTCTTTGGTTACTGCATATTTCTGTCTGTCCACACAGTCATAAGTATTCAGATGGTCATCATAGAAGAGGGATGCTCTTGATGTTATTTGCTTAGTTTTCCAGAATATCACATGGTGTTGCCGGTGGAGGTGTCTCGAGTAAATTTCAAGTCTTCAGCCAATCCAGTATTAAATATGGTCATTGACATTAGTTTTAATATGGACTAAGTATAGAAAGTAGAATTGAACCTCCGGAAACATTTAAGTTTTAATGGCCCTCTAGCTACTACTATTCTACGCACATTTGAAAAAACAGTACATGCAAGCGCTGATATATGAATCTCGGGACACGGGTATTTGAGCATGCTTGTCAGCGTAGATTTAGAAACTGTGACCTCGGGTACTGATTACGAACTGTCCTTAACTTCTGTGCATTTAAAAGCTTTTTAGAAAACGTTTTAAGAGATTCTTTTATTCTAAATTTCTTTGAAAACTAGCTGTGAAGCTGTCAAGTTTTTGCAATTTGGTAGGTCAAAGGGATTTTGTTCAGTGCATGCAGACTCAGCCAGAGGAAAGATTGAATATGGCGCCTACAAATGCCATCTTCAGCAATGTTTGGTTTGGAATCCGGCATATGTCTTTGAAACAGTTTTAGTTTGGCTGCAATGAGCAGTGTTTAGCATGGAATCCGGCATATGTCTTTGAGTCTGTTTTAGTTTGGCTGCGATTGAACTTCTCATGTTAATGGAACCAACTTCAGACTTGTAGAAGAAGTTCAAATTTTGTTATAGAAATTTTCTGTAATATGACATGGCAGTTGGAGTTGCCATTTTCCAAGAAGACAGGTCTGTTTGCAATGATGTAGATGTTTGATCTGTCAATCCAATGAACGTTGTGATTAGAAATATTTTCACATGAATCTGAGCAAACGACCGTTCTAAATATTGAGATGAAAATGATGTAGATGACAGCACTGCCAGATCCGACTTGTTTTAGTTGTTAGTAGTTTACAGTGTTGCATAACTGATTTTCATCAGGAAACGTGATTCGTAACTTACCTTGGCCAGTGTGTATCCTCTGTCATCAATGGTGAAACAAAAGTGTAACGCATGGTTGGCCTAACTTGGATAAGTTATGGACTCGCCCCACAGTTTAGTGAATTATGATTCACAGTCTGTAGACAGGAAATGACTTTGCATTTTGACCTTTTAAGTTCTTTAGAGGGAATTGTGCTGGTGGAGTGTAGCCATACTTAGACCAAAGAGTGACAATTCTTGCTAAAACTCTAGTGTACAAAATTGCATCTTGCTATGTATACTTCAAGAACATGCTGATACATGAGAACAGCAGATGCCAGTAGAGGCTGTGAAATAGGGGGGGGGGGGGGGGACTTTACTGCCACTTGCAGGCATATTTTTGTTTCTTTACCTTGACTTTTGATTGTTTTCAACAGATCTATAAGTCTAATTTGTAACAGTGTTATTTCACACCATTATTAAATGCATAGTAGGATGCTTAATTAAGACTGGTAAATGAGCTGTGCCCTTCACTTTATAAAGTGAGGAATTCAATGTAGGTGCCACTCTTCCGGAGGGATGGGGTTGGTTGGTCTGGCAGCCTCATATTTTAACATATTTAATTGCAAAGTTGCATCTGCTGAATTTTCAGGCTGGTTGCTTGCATATGGCATTAACCCTTTCTCTGCCAGGGAATATTACAAATAAAGGCTTTTCCAATGCCAGGTAAATCTAATGATTTGGATATAGTAATGAACAAAAAAAATTTAGCTAAAAAAAACTATGAGATAGAAAAAAAATAACATTTGAAGGAAATTGAATGAAGATACAATTAAAAAAAAAAATTTAGCTTGAAAACAAGAGGAAAAAAAAATTGAAGAAAATTGAAGGTTTAGAATCTGGGCTTCTTTTGTTTCAATTTTGGTAATAAAAAACTATTTAGGCATTTAGATTTGGATTTTTTTTGCGCGCGCGATCAAAAACATCTATTTACTGCTACAGGTTGAAATCCAAAAAAGATTACAAAGCAAAAAAGTTGAATATAAAGTTTGTATTGTCACTACACCTGTAAATGAAAGTAAAGTAGTTCAGAAGTCTATCAAGATATTCACATTTATGCAGACGGGTCAGTCCACAATCACACCCCTACCACATCCCCATGCTGGACTTCAACCTTCTCTTACACTCTTCTTCCCGAACCCTTTCCCGTCTTACGCTGCGAGTGGGCTGCGCTTCCCTCTCGCACTGACTGTCACCATTGCTTTTCAATGGCACTGTGTGTGTAAAGTTCACACTAGCTCGTACGCTGGTATCCATCACTAATTTCATCCTCACCTTCATGCCCGAGTGAGTTGGATAAAAGATCTTTGTTAAAAATGATTTGTGGAGGCTGTTCAGCTGTGCAAGTCTCTTGACTAGGTCGCTACGCTTGTCAAAGGTTGCGCCGCCATCTTTGCAAGAAAGACAAAAGCACTGGCCAGTCATATAGTCAATGATGAGAGAAAGTGGTCTTTCCCATCACTTGTGGTCATTTGCATATCATTTTAATATTACAGACATATAAGTCTTACTATTTACTCTCTCATTCTCATTGTGTCCGTTGATGGAATTAGTAATGAATGAAAATTCAAGAAAAATGCATGACGTCAGTGGATGGCACATAGGTACTGGGAAAGCACTTTTACTGCACCGTCAGCAGACCGCTTACAGGTACTTTACAGGTTAAGTTTGAGTAGGAAAAGGAAAGAGCCAGATAAAGTTTTCAATTCCTAGTTACATGTTCAGTATGCTAGGAGAAGATACTTAAGTCCTGAGATTTCATGTTCTTGTAAGACGAGATGTCACCATATTGCCTGCTCAATTGTAGGGAATAAAAGTGTCATTCTTGGATACCTTGCGTCGGTACTATTGGAAAAGATTAGGGTGGAGGAATAAATGGTCTGTCTGGACTGAAAATTGGATGATAAGGATTTTTTTTTTTTTTTTTATGTAATGGGGTTTACATTTGTTCTTTTGTAGACTCTTTTAACTCCAGAATTGTCTACATTGAATTGCAGTTAAAACAAATCAAGAACATGGCTAAGGCTCCTGCAATTGGAATTGACCTGGGCACAACTTACTCCTGTGTGGGTGTGTTCCAACACGGCAAAGTAGAGATCATTGCCAATGACCAAGGAAAAACCGCACCACCCTTCCTATGTGGCGTTCACAGACACTGAACGACTGATTGGTGATGCCGCCAAGAACCAGGTTGCCATGAACCCAGAGAACACTATCTTTGGTAAGTAAACTCTTGATGCTTTACTGATTTAAGTGAAACTCTTAATGTTTAGTGATTTAAGTGAATTTTAAGTTCTTGAATGTGTACAACAAACACAGTGCAATAGCACACATTTGTCATTCATTTTGAATAGAGAGATGCAGTTTCATATCAAACCCTTGTATAGTTTTAATTTGGTTATCTGTTATGAATAGTTCTGTTAACGTGAGTTCATAGGAAAAAAAGAATACCAAAGTCAGTGTGGCAACTGTGATGAAAAACCAAGTTTCTGTGGTTTCCTCCTGAAAACATTAATTGAGGATATTGTTTCCCTTGGCTGGCTGAGTTGCCCAGAAAATAAAGTGTTTGTGTGTTTGTGTTGTCATTACCCTTTTCTGACTTTTGGGGAAAAATGTGTTCATTTTACAGATGCCAAACGGCTGATTGGTCGCAAGTTTGATGACTCGGCTGTCCAGTCGGACATGAAACATTGGCCCTTCAACGTAACCAATGATGGTGGCAAGCCTAAGCTGCAAGTTGAATACAAGGGTGAAAAGAAAACGTTTTATCCTGAAGAAATTTCATCCATGGTGCTGGTCAAGATGAAGGAAACGGCTGAGGCTTACCTGGGAAAGGTGAGTGGATGGTGGGTCGAGAGGAGTGTTGGTGATTGAATTACCAAGAGTAGAATGGAGTATGGAGTCTGGTTTGCCTTTTGAAAAAAGAGAAATCATTCGTTAGAGGATGTGCACATATAGGCTAGATACAACCAATGGGAATAGGAAGGTCAAAACAGGGGATACACATACAAATAATACATAATGAAGTAAGAATCGGAGCACTCTACTCATGGCATTTTCCAGTGGTCCACATGACTTGAACTGGTGGCATTTTGATGTGTAGTTACACGGGTAGAGACGTGATATATGCATGGGGTGCCATTCTTCAGTCTGGGTGACTGAAATCGGTTTTCTTGGCAAGGCCCCAGACGGAAATTCCATATTTCAAGTTTCGTTATTTAAAAAAAAAAAAAAAAAAAAACCCCCCAAAACCGTTGAATTGGCGGTATTATGACCAAAGCAGCACTGAAGCAGACGACCGGAAATAATGAGGAAGCGCTCTCTAACGTTGAAGACAACACAGGTCAAGCGATCTTGTTAGCCTATGTCGCACCATTGTGGTGGGCCCCATGGACCCTGCCTCATTTTAATTTTTTTTTTTTTTTTTTTTTTCAGATTTTCAGTGTCGCCTTTGTATATGGGTCACAAGGATAGTTCTGAATATTGCTTATAATGAAACTGCGGATGCTGAAATTCACTTGAGCAGTAATGGATTGGTGGTTGCACACATATTAGAGTAAAGTGTCATCCAAGCCGTCGTATCCGATTTGAAACTCGCTTATCAGCGAGATATTTTTAGTGACTTTAATTAACATTTTGACACTGAGGCAAAAAACATACTTCCACCTTGCTACAATCTCTGAACCCCTGGTAAATTTGTTTCAAAATAGTCGTGCGAATAATTTTGAAAACTGATCAAAACTGTAATGTGGTTAGTGAATTCAGAAACTGGGTTCAAAATTTTACATTTGCAATATCAGTAATTGATAGGTAAGATTGTCTTGTTTACAAATTGGAAAGACTCCGACCAAAGTTATTTTGAGAAAGCATTGCTGCTGCAGGTAAAAGCATGCATAAAAAAATCTGGCAAATATGTTGAATGCTGACCTTCAGAGAAGAGGTGTGTTTTTTTTTTTTTTTTTTTTTTTATGGATGAAGGTGGAATGCATGTTGCTGATCTAGACACGAGTCCCACAGAGGGAATGCAACTGCCTTAGAGGTGGGATTAAACTGTCATGTATGCAAAAATCTTATGGATGGCGGGTCTCAGTTTGAAGCCAAGGAACAAGATGGAGAGGGAGGGAGACTAGAAAGTACCAAATTTATTTCTCTTGCCTAGGTTTGGTAGGAAATTTCAAACACAGCTTTCTGGAAAGACCGACGATTTAGTTTTACATTATGTTGAACAATATGTCTTGATGTCCGGAGGCATATGTGATGGGTGGGGCAGGTGCTTCAGATGTCTTGTTCTAGTTTGCTCTCAATACCACTGATGCATTTTCTTGGGTCCAGGATGGTAAGGCAGGCAACCTTTTTTCAGTTGTCTCCGACACCAAGGCTTTCATTTCCGAGTATCACAAAGATGTTGCAGGCCAAAGAAAAAGTTTGAGATGCCAGCTGCTGATGGCCACTCTTTCTGTTTCAGACTGTTACAGATGCTGTCGTCACAGTGCCAGCATACTTCAACGACTCGCACTCGCAGCGTCAAGCAACAAAGGATGCTGGAACCATTTCTGGTCTCAATGTGTTGCGTATCATCAATGAGCCCACAGCTGCAGCTATTGCGTATGGTCTGGACAAGAAGGTGTGTTCTTTGGAGGATCGATAACTAGAGCAGAAAAGAAAGGCAAGCCAAATGGCTAGTAGATTGTAAAAGGGGATTGGAAGCTGCTCCTTTATTGGTACATTGATCATGACTTTTCATACCACTCATTGTTTCCATCAGAGAAGCCTATTCTGATAATGGCCCAAACCAACCGTGAATGTTTTTATGCTTGGCAGCAGTTATTGTGCAAAAAAAAAAGGGGGGGGGAAAACACCATGCACACACGGAGAAGTGCTCATACATTGGCATGAACATGCACACAATGCAGTCAGCGCAAATTCATGGTTGTGGCTGCTAATGACTGATTAAAGTAACATGCAAGGTTTGAGTGTTGACTTGTCTCATGCCTTTGCTTTTTGTCGCCTCAACATGAAGCCTGTGGACAGACTTCTGTGTATCATAGTATTGGAAAAAAGATATGGAGCTCTTAAGTCTAGGTCCTTTATTGAAAAGTTCCACTGTATGGCACAGTGAGCTGGAGTTGGCAAGGGTATGCTAACATCATATTCTAATGGGTTTTTACAGGCAGGCACTGAGCGCGCATGTGCTGATCTTCGATTTGGGAGGTGGTACTTTTGATGTCTCTATCCTGACCATCGAAGATGGCATCTTTGAGGTGAAGTCCACTGCTGGAGACACTCATCTGGGAGGTGAAGACTTGACAACCGCATGGTCAACCACTTCATCCAAGAGTTCAAGCGCAAACACAAGAAGGATATCTCGGCCAACAAACGTGCAGTCCGACGCCTCCGTACAGCTTGTGAGCGGGCAAAGCGTACCCTTTCTTCTTCCACTCAAGCCAGCATTGAGATTGACTCGTTGTTTGAGGGCATCGACTTTTACACTAGCATCACTCGTGCTAGGTAAGGTTTTTTGTTGTTGTCGTTGTTTTGTTGAAACCCCATTTTGTAAATAGTAGGCATAAGGCAAACAAAGTAGCATGTTCCTTCCTTTCAATTCATTACTGGTTGTACTGTCTTTAAGTTAAATGATTCTCATGTGCTGCATGATTGACAGAAAGATTGTCTCATGGTTAACAGAAAGACTGCAGATAGCACAGAGCCAGTGAAATTTTTTTTCTCGGAGAAGTTTGAGGGCTATGAGTTTCAGAGACTTGAAATAACAACAGAAATGGAATTGCCATTTACTTATAAATAAACTTTCTTAGAAATGGTGATGAGGCAGATAAAAGTTTAAGGTGTCTCAAGTGGCTGAATTTTGAACAGCCTTTTTGGTTTTTATGTAGACGATGGATTGATGTGTCTGGCTGCTTCAGGTTTGAGGAGCTGAATGCTGACCTTTTCCGTGGTACATTGGAGCCTGTGGAGAAAGCCATGCGTGATGCCAAGCTGGATAAACCAGCCATCCATGAGATTGTGCTGGTGGGTGGGTCCACTCGTATTCCCAAGATCCAGAAACTTCTGCAGGATTTCTTCAATGGCAAGGAACTCTGCAAGAGCATCAATCCTGACGAAGCTGTGGCCTACGGTGCTGGTAAGTGGCAAATGTAACGCTGTCATAGCTTGACCCATGATGTACTCTAGCCTTCTATGTATACTTGGAGGACTCCTTCAAGGAATAATAAATACCTAGAGGTAATGTTTATATTTTGAAAGGAGAAAGGTACCCTATTACTCCTTTGTGGTCAGTTATTGAAAAGGGAATAAAGTGTGCTATAGCAGGATGTGGCAATGGATTGTGGTGATGATGATGATCTTCCATAACATTCGCGGTTTCCACCGGAGAAACTCTCGTTTCAAAGATGGTCGTAATCCTTCCTTGGATGTCTGAACCACAATCGATTCTATTCATTTATGAATTTTTGTTGTGTAGTATCTTCTCAGCCCATTTCCTCTTTTTTTTTTTTTTTTTTTTTTTTTAACTCCTCCCCTCATTTTGGTCCCCCCCCCCCCTTTTTTTTTTTTTCCCCCTGCCAGAAAGCCACCCCACTTCCTATTTTCCCCATTTATAATGGAGACCTGCTGTTTTTGACCAATGGTAAATTGATGTTGATGTGTGCAGCGGTCCAGGCTGCTATTCTGCATGGTGACAAGTCTGAGGAGGTGCAGGACCTGCTGCTGCTGGATGTGGCCCCTCTGTCCATGGGCATCGAGACTGCCGGGGGCGTGATGACTGCTCTGATCAAGCGTAACACCACCATTCCAACCAAGCAGACCCAGACCTTCACCACTTACTCTGACAATCAGCCTGGTGTCTTGATTCAGGTAAGGAGTGGTTATGCAGCTGCTCCGTTTCCTTCATTTCAGAAATGCTTGCTCTGTCCCATTTGATCTTCATATGTATGATTTGAAGCAAGTGTCTTTGCCCAAAGGAAAGGATTGTTTGCTGTGATGCAACTGTTTATAATCTGTCAATCCAATGAAAATCTATGATTAGACAAATTATACTTGAATCTGAGCAAACAACTTTTCCTGAATGTATGGGATTGAAGTAGTGGACATGCTAGTGAGGTGGCCAGAGTATGGCTTTGACGGAACAAATGATAAGCGATTTTGCTCCCATCTGATTTTTTTTTAAGTGAAGAAAGATCAATGTATAATACTCTGCTACAATTTTTCATGTTTTTTGGTATGAGAAATTTAGTGTTTTTTTTTTTTTTTTTTCCTGTGATTGAAAGATGACATTACTTTGTAATTGATCATGATTTTGAATATGTTGAAAGGGGTTAAGAATAATTGTAGCAATGGTCATGTTTTCCCATACCTTTATACACTATAGTTTATACATGTATGTTGTGATTGTGAATACAGGAACTTGCACAAACACACCCTAGAGAAGTTTTTGAGAGCGTTTGTGGCGAAGCATATTGATGGGCCAGATTTGAAAATTTGTGGTTGAAGAATCTATTGTAAGTGCTACATATTCAGGTATCTCTTTTATCCTTGGATGCACGATGTCAGATGAAATAGTCTCGCACACTCGCCGTTTCACTTAAATTTGGAAGATTTGTAGACGTCCTTTGTGAGGGGGGAAACCTGCAAGTTTTTGTTGAAAAGTACACCAGTAGTTGTTTTATGGTAAACAGGTCTGGGTTTACTCATCAAATGAGGACTGCTGTTAATTGATGAGGCTTTGTGGTGTCTTAGGTGTACGAGGGTGAGCGGGCCATGACGCGTGACAACAACTTGCTGGGCAAGTTTGAGCTGACTGGAATCCCCCCAGCTCCTCGTGGCGTGCCCCAGATCGAGGTCACTTTTGACATTGATGCCAATGGTATCCTCAACGTGTCTGCCGTTGACAAGAGCACTGGCAAGGAGAACAAAATCACCATCACCAATGATAAGGGTGAGTAGAGTTTAGAGAGGGGAGTGCTTCGAAGTTGGACAGGAGTCAATCTGGCTGGTGTCCCATCTTAATGAGATGCTTGATGTACAATGTGTCAGCATTAACTTTGGGAGGGAGAATTTTTTATTTCACTGTGTCATGTGAATGTATTTCTCTAGTTTGACATCGCACACCAAACAATGGTGGAAGTTTTGTTTTCTCAGGTTTATGCTCAGATATGAAGAGAAAAAGCATCCTGGATTTTCACATGTTAAGAACTACCTTTGGGGGAGTCCACTCAGCAGTGAAGTGCAGGAAAGATTACATTGGCAGGAGGTGGACGATGGGCATTGTCTTCTGTAATGCTGTGCCTCGACATTGGGAATCTCTTCCCATTGCATTTACCTTGAACCATGGGACCTCAAATTACCCTGCTAGTTTGAACTTGCTCAAGTATTTTCAATATTAACGTTTCCATTGTCTCCCCTGCCTCCTACTCCCCACCCCAGCTTTCTGTCCTGTGGGTTCCAAGGTTTATACTAACCATTTTTCTGCAATAGAAGTTGTTTGGGGAAAAAAACAAACCTTTTTCTCTGTGCCTAGGTCGCCTGAGCAAGGAGGAGATAGAGCGCATGGTGAACGACGCTGAAAAGTACAAGGAAGAGGATGACAAGCAGAAGAGCCGCATCTCTGCCAAGAACTCTCTGGAGTCTTATGCCTTCCACATGAAGTCGACCATTGAAGATGACAAGATCAAGGACAAGATTAGCGAGGAGGACAAGAAGACAATCCTGGACAAATGCAATGAGGTCATCTCCTGGTTGGATTCCAACCAGCTGGCAGAGAAAGAGGAGTTTGATGAGAAGCAGAAGGAGGTGGAAAAGGTGTGCAACCCCATCATCACCAAGCTGTACCAGAGTGCTGGAGCTGGACAAATGCCCAACATGGGACCCTCTGGACAGGCCGCTGGAGCTGGAGGAGCCAGCCAAGGAGGATCTTCTGGACCTACCATCGAGGAGGTGGATTAAACGACTGCTCACTGCTAGACATGGCACCAAGTGTCGGAAAGAGTTGTCTTGGTTTGCTAGTTAGCTAGGAAGGCAGAACAAAATGAAAAGGAGCAATCTCATTTGTGTTACTGCAGTGACATTGGAATCAGTCCTTTGAACTTGAACTGTTTTCACATTGATCTCAGAAAGGCCCTCACACTGACTAAAATCAGTGATGGATCCACAGGTACAAGTGTTGGTCATCTTTATTCTTGGATGATGACCATTAAATTGGAGGTCACTTTTTGTACTACCTCATTGACGTAGGTTTGACAGAAAACGGATTATCATTGACATCTTTTCATGTAGTTGTTTTCAGTCTTTTTTTTTGCCATTTTGATTGTTATACATTTTGTCACCTCTTCAGCAAATAAATCCAAGACAATCTCAATATTGTGTTGTAAACAATGAAGGTAGACTGAAGTCTTGAAGTGTGTTTGGAGGTGTTGAGGGGAAAAAAAGATTGTGTGTAATACAAACTGTACCATGACGGATTCAGTCATCAAGATAGGTCACTTTGTTTTTTTTTTTTTTTCTTTTTAACCCTCTTCAGTATGCACTTATCTGAGTTTAGTTACACCGAAAACCGTCGGCAAGGTAAGTAACTCCGTAATTTGAACATGGTTACCCAATTAAAAAATTAATTTAAAAGAGAGGAAAGGAAATAACGAAATGAAAATAATTTTAAAAATTTCTACGAAAATATATGTTGCTATATCCTAAGTTTGAAGAATGTCACATGAGTCATTTACTCGGGGGTGGGTGGGGGGGGTGTCTTCAGAAACTTTCTTCCGAATTGTTGTTCATCATACCTGGAACTTCATCCCAGTCGAAATCTAGGTCACTCTAAGCTTCATTACCAGCACTTAACTAAGTCTTATGCCGTAAATCCTACAAAACACAGCATCTCCATCACTAAATCTCGTAGAACGGCAGAAATCAAGGTTAGCCACAGTGAAAAAAACGGCATTTCGACCTCAAAACTTAAAAAATTCGTAACTCGAGAACCACGGCACGTATCGACTCAAGTTTTTTTGCAAACGAAAGTAATTGGCTACAGGAAGAAGGAAGTCACGTTCTCGCGAGACTTTCTTTTCTACGAGAAACATGGCGGCGCCCATTGTTGCCACGTGTTTTACCGGGCGCTGGCGGGCACTCGGCCTTTTGGCTGTGTGATTTCCGGCCGGGCGCTAGCGGGCGCTCGCTAGTCAAGAGGGTTAATTTAGCCTCTGCAAATCATGGACATAAAGGAGAGCAGGGATGGGTGGGGTGATGACTTGCATGATAGTTGGATTACATGCATTTAAAAAAAAAAAAAATAATAACGATGCATCCACCACAAAAATCCAACATGCAAGAATACATGAATTTGTAAAGATTTGAATTTTGAGCACAGCTAGGGAGAACTGAGCGTGGACACCGATCTGTAGAGCAAGAACAAATGCCACAGCATGATGCCCAAGGAAATTGTTTCAAGTATATTGACCCTCATAGCCAAGATGCTCCAAATGGGAGTTAGTATGGAATCTCCCAAGATAATATCGGCTCAATTGTAGGTACATTAGGGCGACTTTAAGATTCCAAATCGTGGGGGATAGGGGGGTGAATGAATGCTGAGCCACATGAAATGCTCTGAATCAAATGTAGCATGCATTCTTGTTCGTGACGCATTTGTCCTACATCTACTGTTCCAAAAACAAACCCTTGGAAGCATACAGGATAAAGGTTCCCCAGGACCCATTTCTGAATAGTGCATCGCACTGTATGCTTTTCCTTTTATTAGCCATTCATCTTCCATGAATTAAAGCTACAGCAGCAGCTGAGTCCAGAGCTGACTGAGAGGACTAGAATGGAAGTTGGACTCGTTGATATTTCAAGATACATCAGTATTAATCCTCTTCAGTATGCACTTACCTGAGCTTAGTTACACCGAAAATCATCGGCAAGATGGGTAACTCCGTAATTTGAACATGGTTACCCAATTTTAAAAAAAATTTAAAAGAGAGGAAAGGAAAGAATGAAATGAAAATAATTTTAAAAATTCCTACGAATATATATGTTGGCTTGCTATATTGTAAGTTTGAAGAATGTCACATGAGCCATTTACTCGGGCTTCTTCAGAACTTTCTTCAGAATCATTGTTCATCATACCTGGAACCTCATCCCAGTGGAAATCTAGGTCCCTCTAAGCTTCGTTACCCAGCACTTTCACTAAGTCTTATGCCGTAAATTCTACAAATCACAGTATCTCCATCACTAAATCTCATAGAACGGCAGAATCAAGGTTAGCCATGGTGAAAAACAGCATTTCGACTTCAAAAGTTAAAAAATTCGTAACTCGAGAACCACGGCACGCATTGATTTTTTGTAGACGGTAGAAAATGGCTACAGGAAGAAGGAAATTATGTTCTTGTGAGACCACCTTTTCTACGAGAAACATGGCAGCGCCCATTGTTGCCACGTGTTTTCCTGGGCGCTGGCAGGCGCTCAGCCTTTTGGCTAGCACGCGCCTGCTTGTCAAGAGAGTTAATATAGACCTTTTGGATCGCTGTTTCCTGGCAGCCTAATCCTAGTATTTGGGCTTGGGGTATATTAGTTACCAA
Source organism: Conus betulinus (assembly GCA_016801955.1). Taxonomy (NCBI): domain Eukaryota; kingdom Metazoa; phylum Mollusca; class Gastropoda; order Neogastropoda; family Conidae; genus Conus; species Conus betulinus. Next base: position 24,517 of record JADBJO010004674.1, read on the forward strand.
CCGGTTAGGGCTGTGTGGTCAGCTTGGGCAGTGTGGGAAAAGCTTGACTGCATGGCAGTTCAGAGCTGCTCGGCATCAACAGCACTTCATCAGGGAGAACAAATAACTGGTTAGCAGTTCTGATCGTGCACTCGAGTTCTTACGAGATTGTGGACTACAGTCCTGAAAAAGAGCACCCCACACTTCAGAAAAGGCATGAAGGGTGTCTGGAAAACACTCTGTACATGACTGCGGTCATGTCCTTTTGGAGGCTAGTGAACATGCAAAGCATACAGCACATGGGTCATGAGACAGTACTGTTGTGTTACGGGCAAAAGGCCAAAAGATTGGCTCGAAAAAAAAAAACTGCTTTTCTGCCTTGTGCTGTCGACATACCTAAATGTTAAGGAACAGGAAGGCTATAGCTTGACCAACCTAGCACACAGTGCTGTGTGTCTGTATAATGGGCGAGGAAAGAAAGAATTGGCTTATATCTTTTTACATTCAATTGAAAGGTTAAAATTGGTGCCCAGCTCCACTCAAATGCTGCGATTTGAGACTTGCAAACTGCACTGTATTCCATATGAAAATGGAGTCCCAATATGTTGCTAGACCTTTGACCCTTAAAATTGGCAGTGCTATTTCCCTTGACTGGACATAGAGCGTAAATGGCCATTACTGTCTGGATATAGAATATTGGTTCATAAATGTGATAAATGACTTTTCTGAACAAGAAATTAAAATACAGCATTTGTGACTTGCTTAAAAATTGCAGGAGCAAACGGTTATCAAAAGCTCGTACACAAAGCGCATCAGCTATAATTGACTGGACATGGAGCGTAAACTATCTGGCACATTTGGTGTTATTAACTGGATGGCTCATTTGTTGTGACTGTCTGGACGATGAGCTCACATATGTGAGAAATGACTTGTTTAAACAAATTAAAAATATAGAATTAGAGGCTTGTTTAAAACTTCGGGACCAATCATTAACAAAAGCTTGTGCCCAAAGCATTATTGGCCTGAAAGATGTCGGTGCGAAGTGACATATTTGACCAAAAAAAATGTTGAAAGAACAAGTGGTTCAGCTAATTTCAAGATGCTGCAGTTTCTAGAGATCTCACCAAGGTGAAAAGCCATCAACCATTCTCGAATAGTCGTGTCAACATTCCTGCTAGCAATGTCTTGACCAAGATTTGGTCAAGATATATTATGGTTGGCAGGGGAGTACCTTTGCTGTTGCACTCTACAACAAACCAGTTGTGTAAAAAAAGGACAGCTCTGCTTCAGGGACACCAGTGTCAACTGTCTCTGAATTCTAGGATAGTATTCAGTCAAAAGTATAAGGAACTGAATTCATAAACTACAAAGAACTTGCCTGTCGGGTTTAGGTGCCATTCACCAACCTGTACAAAGAGATCCACTACCCCTGTTTGATGATTCACACGCGCACAATAAAGTAATGAATAACGGTGTCTACCCATCCTGATTCTCTTGAGACAAAGTGTTTAGCATGTTCAAGTTGAAGTGGTTGCGCTCTCGCATGTTGTCATACCCTGGCTAAAAGACACCAGGGATCATCCAAACAGCCGAAGTACTTGAACACTATGGTACAAATGCATCAGCTGGGGATGAGAACATTACGTGTGTGACCGTTTTTGATTACCCTGCCACATGGGCAGCCACACTCCAACTTTGGGGGATTTTGGAGACTGATTATGTTATGCTAAGAGCTTCTCACAACTGAAGACAATCCCCACATAAACTATGCAGAACATAACATTTGATGTAGCCTTGGTGTTATAGCCTATGTCAATTGGCCTGACACAGCCTTAAGCCAAGGTGGAGCGTTCTCGCATGACCCACCTGGTCTTTGCACAAGTTGGTTTACTCAAGCCTCACAGTTAAACTCCACATATCTCACTAGTAAGTTTGTTTTATTTGCAGAATTTGCACATGAATGCTTGTTTCAGTAGTATAATCATGCTTGAAAAAATACCGGTCTGTATTTGAGATTTGTTAGCATAGTTTGGTCTGTAGTTCGGGTCTGAGCTTGCATACACATTTTCTTTTTTACAGCTGAACAATTTATACAGTGAAAATGCCTTCATTGTCTTTCAAATCAAGGGATGCACCAGAAACTTCTTTCTTCCACCACAAAAGATTCAAAACATTTCTCCAATAAAATGCAGTTGGTCTTGTGTCGGTATTGTGCAACTGTCAAATCACCTAGTTATTTGATAAGGAAGGACAAACATCTTGCCCCTCAGCTTATTTGGGAAATAAAACTGATGGTTGAAGATATTTGAAAACCAAGATAATTTTAACAAAACTTCCAGTCGAACTTAACATGATGGATTGAAGCCAAATGCACACACACAGGCAAGACAGCAAAAGGGATTGTATGTAGTGGTCTTGCTTGTCCATCCCAAATTTTCTGGTCCCCTATCTCCAGTAACAACACGATGATTTTACATTTGTTTCTAAACTCTGGAGCTGATAGTCTGGATTTACTTAAGATAATCCTGTTGCTGTAATATATTCAGTGTTTGCATTTTGTGTCACAATACCTGGCTTTTTGAAAAATTGTATTGGATTCCAACAAGAAAAAGCTATGCGTTGTATATCATTGTAAAGAACAAATTCTTATCTGTCCAACTGTTTATAGATTTAAAGGGATCAAATAAAATATGGTGTTCATATGCAGTATAGAAACGAGAGCCACTGAAATGGGGAGACATTTAATAACATCTGAACAGATGTATTGATCGCCATTCCTCCTGAAAACCGTCCTCCGAGAACATTTCCTATCTCTGAAATTGAGAAGGGTTTGATGAGACTTGAATACTTGGACAACTGAACCAAATTTGCTATGTCACCTTTGTTAGTACAAATGGCTTACAGAAACACTTTTTTTTTTCATATTAGAAGGTGTTTCTTCCCTTTGACCGCTTTTTTTTTTCTAAATGGCATTGCAAGATGAGATGTGATGCCAGCTCAAGAGTTCCTGGAAGTGTTGGTTGTGATGTGAGCTCAAAAGTCTGTCAATAGTGTTGAATCAATACTTTTGACCCTGACTCCAAACCATAAGAGTGAGGTTTGTGGATTTTTCTGAAAGGGTGAACTTAACCAAGTGCCCTCAAAATGGTGTCTTCAATGAAAATGGTTTTTCTTTGAATAACCTTCCATTGTTCACCTCTAGTGGTCCAGCATAACAATACTTTCAAAAAAGCAAAGGCTGAACCCTTCTCTCTCCATTTCATGCACATAGAGACAGAAAGAATGTTGCTTACAGCTCAGGCGACTGCAAAGGAGATACTAGGGCTGTCAACACAACATATACATGGAACAGAAAGTATTCACCAATCATGAGATGAGAGGCAGATTACACTGAAATTTGTAGTCCTTGGCCTAACGCACACAAATCTAAACAATTATAGCGCACACAAATCTAAAACGCCAAACAAAATCTCAATTTTAAACTTCCTTTAATCTCTCATCTTGATCCTTCATGCAAACAAGCTTTCCATCTTTAAAAAGCTAAAGAATCAGAAAGGAAATCCTTTCTCATAACACACCCACTCTTGTTTTTTTTCCTCCCCTTTTTCAGTACACCATAAATGGGTGCATGTCTGCTGGCATGCATTCTCTGTCATTCTCGTTTGGTGATCAAGTTGCATTTGCAACATCACCCTGACCACACACAAAAAAAGCTCTGACAATTTTAACTTGAAGCTGATGGGTAAACTCTGTAAACAATGCTGTGGCATCTGGGGATGTAAAAACGCCACAAAATCAAGAGAAAAAAATACTGGCAAACGCCATTCTTTATCACATTCTCCAGTTAAAAGATAACAGACGAGGGAAGAGGGGGTGGTGTGTGTGGATGTGTTTTAAGCAAAAAATTTACAACAAATACGCTGTAAAACCATCAAAAAGTGCTTTTATATTGTTCCATCAAAAAAAGGGGGGGAAGTGATCACGCAAAATGAGTTGTGTACATCTTCAAACGGAGCAATGAGTACAATGGTAAACAAAATCTGTTTTATACTTTGATTTAATTAATTAAAAACAAAACAAAACCTGAATAGTATGCATGTACATAAAAGACCTATATGAACGAGCAGGGCGATTTTGTGTGTGTGTGTGTGTTGGTTGTTTTAGTGTATTAAAGGGTCAATGAGTGCAAATAGTTCTGTTTAAATGCACATATTGTACAAGGAAATAAAAATTAAGCTCTTTGTATTCTTAGTTTTCAACCCTCTTGCCAAGGCTTTCAGAACCCACTGCATTGATAAAAACTCTCCATCCAAAAGCAGTACCAGTGGAACACGAGTCGCTGGATATCAGATGCTTTTTTTTTTTCCTTTTACTTTAATTAAAGGGGAGATTAGGAAAGTGGGGCTGGGGAGGGACAGGGGGAGAAATAAGGAACTTAAAAGTTAAAATCTCCAAACAACAAAATGACAGAAAATCACACATGGGAGTAATACAGAATCCATGAAGAAAATATGTGGAGGTTAACAGATAGTTGAAAAGGGTGTTTTGGGATCATGGTTTCATTTATTTTTTTCAATAATTTGCAGTCTTTTGACTTTTCCCTCTTTCTGAAGCTTCAAATTCTCTCTTTGGTAAAATTCCTAAAGGATTTTCAAGAAATATTCTGTATTAGCCCTTAACTTTCAAAATCGTTCAAAATTTCAAATGTCACCTGTCATACACACACTTGCACACTACACATCAAATCGAAATCAGTGAAAACTCAGGCAGTCTGACAATACATTATCATTATTATACATGGCATCATCGTAACTAATTGCACAAAAGAAATGCATGCACAGATCTATCTCAATACAGCGCAGCTGAGGTGGGGAAAAAGAGGGGAAGGTTTTGCACGTACTCACACACACACATCTACAGATATTCAGAAAAGAGAGGGGAAGGTTTTGCACGTGCACACACACACACACACACACACATCTACAGTTACTCGGGGGAAAAAAGAGGGGAAGGTTTTGCGCATGCACACACACACACACACACACACACGACTACAGTTATTCCAGCACTGATCACAACCCTGATAATGACAACATAAAAAAAAAAAAAAAAAAGATGAAGAAGGCTTCTCAAGCAATGTCCCCACTCAAGCTGAGCAGGCATTTTCTCTGTTAAATGACACGGATAGCAATAGCTATAATATAAAAGACATCACATGACCATGAACATCCATAATGTTGATAACATGGCTGTGAATAGTACTAAAGGATGTCGCATTATAGTAAACCAATGTTTACATGGTATGTGTAGACTACAGAAACTTATTTTGTAGTAGTTAAAAAGCTTCTTGAGAGTTATAGAAATGATTATTTCTTGTTTTTTATATATATATATATATATATATATATATATGAAATACAAAGATGAAAAAAAAAGCAACACACACATACACACACACACACACAAAACAGCTTCCCCACATAGGAAGAAAACCAGTGGCAGTGTCCTATACCTATTAGAAACCAAGGGTGGACAACCAAAAGCTGCCAAAGTTCCGACAAGGACTCTCCTGCAAATGACCAAAGTCAACTCTAGACAGACAAACCATTCGGTTTTGTTCAAAAGACAGAATTCAACGGGTCTCATAATTATACTGTCAGTCAAAGGTTTTAATATTTCCACTTTAACTCTTTATTTCAGGCGTGAAACTCCGAAAGTGACGAGGAAAGACCCACCAAAACCCAACACATGTGTACAAAGGCGGATGTGGTGGGGGATGGGAAGGGTTAAAGTCCAAATCTTTCCTGCTGTTCGGCCTGGTTCCCCCCCCCCCCCACCCATCCTTCTCCCCATCTCCCCGCGTGACCCAGTTTTGCTGAAAACGCATCACCCTGCCCCGTTTCATCGGCTGAACTTTCGCTTGCATCAGTGCACTTTGTCTCAGTGATTCAAAGGCTCGCTTGAGGGATTAAAATGTTTGGCTGTGGGATTAGATCCCTTAACACAGTTACGGATATAAAGCACAAAAAGTAGAGAAAAAACACCACAGGCAGAAACAGTAATCCATGAAAAGGAAAACGCAAAACGTTTGATGCTGCATGTATGGCTCAAAACGTTTTGCGTTCTCCTTTTCATGGATCAGTTTGCTGTCTTTTCAACGACAGTGTTAACAATGAAGGAATTCCTTACAAAGCAATTTCTAACATAAGGCATCCTTTTCATTTACGGTTAAGTTCCACTGATGCAGCTTCACTTCCCCCCCCCCCCCCCCCCCCCCTCCAACTTCTCTCCCCCTCTTTTGTTAAATCCTAAGTCATTTTCACAGTCAGTGGGGACTTGTTTGCCTGCCCATATTTTCTCTCCAACTTCGTAACCTTCGTTTTTGCGTGTGTATTTCTTACTGTCCTGCGTTGGGAAAAAAACAACCAACCAACCAACAAACAAAACAAAAAAAAAAAAAAAAAAAAAACTCAGACTAGGCAGGTTACTTTAGGGTTGTAATTTTCAACTGGCCGCCCAGTATTCAAACATTTCATTTCCATATTCATTAAAATTTCATACTCCTAGAAAGTTCCACTAACTGTCACTGATTTAACAATTATCATAATTCTTTAACTGTCAATCAAAAAAAAAAAAAAAAAAAAAAGGATCAGACTCGGGTCAATGTTTCACGGAGTTTGATCCATAAACTTGGGAGAATGGGGTGGGGCAATAGGATGGGGGGGTTGAAAGTCACATCTCTTTTGGACTGTTTTTAATGGTGGTGTGAAGGCAGACTTGCCTATAAAAGAATGTAAAGACTTTTAACTTGTTGCCTCAGAAGGCCTTTCTTCTGTCTAGATAATCTAAACAGAAACATTATCTGCTGCAGCTCTAAACAGAGACATTATCTGCTGCAGATCTGAACAGAGACATCATCTGCTGCTGATCTAAACAGAGACATAATCTGCTGCAGATCTGAACAGAGATATTGTCTGCTGCAGATCCAAACAGAAACATTATCTGCTGCAGCTCTTAACAGAGACATTATCTGCTGCAGATCTAAACAGAGACATCATCTGCTGCTGATTTAAACAGAGACATAAATCTGCTGCAGATCTGAACGGAGATATAGTCTGCTGCAGATCAAAACAGAAACATTATCTGCTGCAGATCTAAACAGAGACATCATCTGCTGCTGATCTAAAACAGAGACATAATCTGCTGCAGATCTAAACAGAGAGACATAATCTGCTGCAGATCTTAACAGGCGTAAACTGCTGCAGATCTAAACAGAGACATACTCTGCTGCAGATCTAAACAGAGACATAATCTGCTACAGCTCTAAACAGAAACATTATCTGCTGCAGATATAAACAGAGACATCTGCTGCAGATATAAATAGACATATTCAGCTGCAGATCTAAACGGAGACATGATCTGCTGCTGATCTAAACAACATCATCTGCAACAGATCTAAACGGAGACATTATCTGCAATCATGGGCAACTGAATCAATGGACATGATTCGATTAAAAAAAAAAAAAAAAATCTGAGTGGGTGTTTACTGTCCATTAAAAAAATTGAATCCCATTCTCATTTCAGTTGGTGTTTAATGTCCATTCAAGTGTTTTCTTGAAACTGTCTTTTTTTTTCTCATTATAACACACTGACAAATTGCTTTATATTCCTATAACTGAGAAATGAAGACAAATCAATTTGTTTTGCTTTTTTTCCACTCCACATGTCAAAAAACACTATCAAATTTGATTTGTACTGTAACTCCCCTATACCCCACCCTCTCACGTCCCTTCCCTCTTTCAGAACAAAACAACTCATCCACAGTATGCAACATGTTAACTGAAGATAATTTGTGTGAATTCAAACAAAAAGAAAAAAAAAAAAAAAAAAAAGAAAAAAGAAAGAAAGAAAGGAGAAAGAAAAAGTAAAGGCAAGCCTGGCAGGCATTGGAGGAAAAAGAAGGGAGGGTGCATCAATGCTTAGTCCTTTAACATTCTTCCGCCCTTCAAGTCGTCTTTTGGGCACAGATCAAGATGTTAAGTAAATAAGAAGACATCCTAGATATTCTTAAAAACAACAAACAAACAAACAAAAAACAACAAAAAAAAAACAAAACAATACAAAAAAAAAAAACACTACTAAACCACACATGTTGGGAATACAATTTATCTTACATTTCATGACGGAAAGCTAGCTTTAGAAGGGAAGTTATCCAATGGCTTTTGATTGAAAGCCATATAAACTCCTGTGATTGTGTAAGTGATGGTAGTAGTAGTGTAAGTTGAGAAGTAGAAAAGGGTGGTTTAGAACAAGAAGATGATAGTTGGATATTCATTTCAGTCTATGTTGAACATAATCCTGAAATGGTTATGCTAGCAAGTGTTTGTGTGAATGCATTTTTTTTTCTCATCAGAGATAATAAAAGAAGAAAGCAAAGCATATTAACCCATACGTCACCATCTTGGTACTTTCACCTTCCCCCATCCCTGTCTATGTAGGTGCCACATGCACCAAAAACAACCAGCAACAAACAATTTCAGTCAAATCTGTGCAGGTGTTCCCGAGAGTTCATCTGTGCAAACCAACCAAACAGCAGAACAACCAATCTTTTCCAAGAGTTCATCAGGGTAAGCCAACCAAATAGCACACCACAAATAATTGAAAAATGACACGAAGCTGCAAGAATTACCATTAACCTTGTATGCCGCCGATCACAAAGCCATCTGGGAAAAAAGAAGGGTAAATGAAAAATAAATATATAAAAAAAAAATTTATTTCTTTAATTGAAGTTAAAAAAAAGAAAAAAAAGTAGCAACAAACAAAAATGATATCAGGTTCTGCAGAAAATTTCAGTAAGCTGACTTGTTTTCATCCACCAAGTTATATTACATGCGTTTTTTCTATTGCACACATTATTTATTTGCCATTCTCATGATATCAAGATACTAGTTTGCACATACACGCAACAAGCTGCACACCATTCACTCCAGCACAAGCAGTCAACAACAGATACAGATATTCTGTTAACTGAAAGACAGGGTCATTTACACTTCACAAAGGTGGGAACCATCTACACCCTCATTTAGCCTGACCCTGTTCCCATCTGTTCTGCACATGCTACAGATGAGCAGATGGGCTACAGTCAACTGAGAAAGCCACTCAACTGCAACAGCGAGTCAGTAGAAAAGCTGGATGAAGTGCAGTAAGAAAAGTAAACGCATTATCTTTTTTCCAGTATGAAAAGCAAACGCATGATCTTTTTTCAGTTAGAAATTTTTCAGGTAAACGCATTATCTTTTTTTTTTTTTTTTTGGTAAGAAAAGTAAATGCATGATTTTTTTTTTAAAGTCATATTTCATCAAGGTAAATTTTACACAATTTTAAACCCTGTTAGACATTCTGTTCTCTTCTCTTCAAAAAAAAAAAGAGTTTTTTCCATTAGCTTTTGCCTGCCAGATGTCACCACAGTTTGTACACCACATGTGTCATGAGTCTAAAATAGCAAGCACGTGAATGATGCTCACCTGTTTGGAATGGAGCTAGCTGTGTGTTTATAACAACCCACTCTCATCCAGCCTTGGTCATGAACACTTGATCAGTTTGTGTTCTGTGTCAAAGCGACCATGCGTAACCATATGATGACACAGCTTCTGCAGACAGGTAGTAATAGAGCCTATAGATCTGCTGTTCAGTTTAAATAGTGCACTTGTTGTCCAGGTGGCATCAGTCAATACTAACGAGTGTGAAATCTTTCTGAGTAAAAATGTAAGATGTTTCTGGTGATTGAAATTCTGTGAACACAGCGAATCTCAGGATGTTTTTAAATGAATGTTTACACAATAATAGCCATCTCATTTCCTTACTATTATAACCATGACGATTAAAGCAATTAGTTAATGACATGTTTCAGTTGTCCAGTGATAAACCTTTGTGTCAGTCACCAGTGCTAATTGCCATTAGTACCACTGACCACTGCTTTCTTTGTCCAAACACAAGTTCAAAGAAATCTGAACCTGAAAGTAATTCAGTCATCAAGGACTGAATGTTAAAGGGCTGCAGATGTTTGATAAATTGGAAAGCTGTGAAAAAATCTTACCACTAAAATACAAGAATTTGACACTGAAAACATGAAAACAAACAAACAAATGTACAAAATCTTTTATGTAAACCATAGACAATAGTCCTTTCAATAGATGTATGGAAGGATATATGATAAAGTTTGTCAATTAAACACAACTTTAAAAAAAAAAAAAAAAAAATTATTATTCACAATCAGAGGAAGCAGGAAAAACAAAAACATCCCACTTGTTAAATTACCTGCTGAATGATGATTTCAATATTCAGTTTGTTTATCACAAAATTATGCACTTCAAATACAAACAAACAAAACAAAACAAAAATCAGCATGGAGATCTGAAACAAGTTCCAAACTATTCTGTTTGTGGGCTGTAAAGAAATGAGAGAGAGAGAGAGAGAGAGAGAGAGAGAGAGAGAGAGAGAGATTATGTTGCTTTTAGCGCAGTGAACAGCAATGGGCATATCAAGGCTGTCAACTCGCTGAAGTCAGCTATCAAAACAGATTTTCAGAAAAGAAAAGAAGAAAAAAAAATAACTCATAAAAGCAGATTTTCTAAGAAGTGTCAGATACATAAGTTGATGATCAGTCTTCAAGATTCAATGTCAACCCTGGTTTCATACTCATGATGTATGAAAGCATGGCAAAATTCATATAAATCGTTATTCTGTGAATCATACTTTGTACCTGTACAGTTATGGCCATGGTCATTATATACATCAATATAATTCCTTTTCAATTCATTCTACGAAAAAGATGCTTTTACCTCCCATCCTCATCTGGCACTTTATCACTGAACCATGAAATTCATGATGAAATCTGCAATACAAAAATAAAATAAAGGAAAGAGCACCAGCTAATAACTGCACACATATAAAGGTAATTTTCAGCGTTAAAATTCAATCAAATTATGTTTACTATTTCTGCGCTGTAATTTAAAGACGTATGCTTAAAAAAATAAACATAACAGGATCAAATTTGGAAATTTGGGAAAATGTCAAATCAAAAACTGGATTATTTGTCAAAACATGGCAAAACATTTAAAAAAATCCAGTCAACTTTAGCTCCAAACGAGGAAAAGAAGTCATTGTAGCCAAGATGCATTTTTCAAGGTTTCAAAGCTGTCAACTGAAATGTATAGCTCTATGAAACACAGCCTTTTCAAGATCTTCATGTGCAGTCCGCCAATCGGATACATTGCCTTTGTTCTCTACAGAGAAAGGAATTTATGTTTCCTATCCTCTCACTGGATCTCTGCTTGGCAGACACGAATTGGACTTTCTAGGTCAGAGAAGCTCTGGAATTCAGTCATCCATCTGTTCATGAACCACCAAACTCAATGACATGTGCTGTATACAGATCTGAAGAAAAAGCACAGAAAAAGCTAAATGACCTTGAACCAAGGTAAAGGTCAAAATGACCAACTGTTTTCATCGATCTTATAAATACCCTGCCCAAATCAGTCAAAAGTCAGTGTAGTATGGCGAGTATGGTGCCATTTTGTCTGTGAATATATTGACAAACTAATCATATCACTTTGCAGCAATTTTCCCCTCTCCTTTCCATCCCTTCCCTTCTTTCATGCTGCGGCTTCTACTTCCACCCCAAACACCTGGTTACAATCTTTTTCATGACTTCAGAGGGTCAGATGTAGACACACAGAGATCAGAGTGATGTAAATCATGCTGAATATATCAAAATGTGAGAAAACTGATATACATCCTTTCTGTTCTACATTCAATTCTTTCACCATCAATAGTGATGATCCTACCACATCAGACTTAAACTCAGTTCAGTGAAAGGACTGATAGCATTGTTTACAATTTCATAAGTGTGAGAAAATTGGGACCGCAAACTGAAAAAAATAACAAAGCTGGAATTTGTTTAAATATATCTCCAAAGTGGCTTTTAATTATGGCTCAATCACTGTTTTTACTCCAACAGAATTTTTGTTGGCACAAACAAACATTCAAGATGATTCTGTGTTTACATTTATTGCACTGATCCACAGGTATTCCCGGCATTAAACATATTGCATGCAATTCTATTCAATATAATGAAAAATAGAATTTTTTTGTGTGTACAACTTACAAAATATCTGTCTACCCATTACATAATATCAAATCAACTGTCTGAATTAATCAAGTTAGCCCTTGTGTAGAGAGTTAAGGGACACATCTTCCTTCATTGAATTAAAATATGGAGCAATTTATGAAACTTTCGGAAATCAGTTCCATATGAAAATAAAATATTAAAAAGTTTGAAGTCTTTATTTGGAAACCACAGATCATTTAAGAGTTTTAGTAATAAATGTTATACCTAATAACTAACTAAAAACAAATAAATAAATAAATAAGATGATGAATAATGTCCAGACAGAAGTTAGACAGCGAAAAAAAAAATCAAATTATTTTTCGTTAAAAATGAAAACAGAAAACACACCCTTTGATTTAAAACTCAGCCTGTTTTTGATTTAGAACTGATATGTGCAAAACATGTTCCAAATTCACAAGCATTCACATAAAACTTTAAAAAATTGAAACAATTTCAAGTACACCAAAAGAATCATAGAGGGCACATCAATCAACTATGAGCATCAGACAAAATCATAAATTTGTCAAAATCTTTTCTATACAATAAAATGCTAAAAAGATTTATACACATGTTTACATGTTGTTGTGTGTGTGTGTGTGTGTGTGTGTGTGTGTGTGTATACATGCATGTGCATACACATGTGTATGTATGTGTATATGTGCAGAAAACAACAAAATCTAACAAACAAAAGCTCTATGCACTTTCTGAGCCAAATAGTTTGTACCGTAAGTAGCAAATGATGCCAAAGACTTTGATACATATGACGAAATGTGTTTGTGCTGGGGGTCACTTTCACTAAGTCAGCATAACATACTTTGTCTTAAATAGGAAAACTTTTACATACTGATGACAGAATAGAAAAGACAGATCAGATGCCAGAAATTTAACACTGTGATGTTTCCAAGATCATGATACTTGTGTCTGGTGTACAGAAAAGTTGTTCAGTTTGGTGGGCGTACACATTCTCATGCCAAAGATCAAGGGGCATATGCTGAGTATGGTTTGAAAGTGGGCTGATTGCAGGTGGAATTCATCTTGTCTAGACCCCACTGGTTCAAAACGTGTTGTGTTTGTTTTGTAATTCGTTTGTTCCTTCATTAGGTGGCCCAATAATTCTGTTTTTGCTTATGCTGGAAAATGGCTTTGTAACTGCTGCATCTTTATAACACTTTAGTTTAAAGCATTTGGTTGAAATTGCTACAGGTGTCAGATGTCAAAACCTTCTGTTTCTTGAGCCTGCCAGAAAAGCACTGAACAAAACTTACATACTTGAAGGAAGAAATGCACCTCATATTGCTAAACAAAACTGCTCTCCTATACAGTGTTTTTTTTCAGCACAGAATGAACTTTGTCATCCTTAAAAACAATGTGAGAAGGGAAAAAAAAAAAAACATTCATAGGATTCTCGGGTGAAGCAGAACTGTACAAGAACTGGCATGAGAAATGTTAAGCTCCTACAAAACACACTTGTAATGTACTCATGTCACTGTCAGCTTTGTCCATTTCTGAACTTGTTCCCAGCTCCATTATTGACAAAAAGTACTTTGTCCATCATCAATTTCAAACCCTGTTTGCTTTTGGAAGAAGCACTATTGTTCATTGTCTGTCACATAAATGCTAAGTCTTTCTGTCAACAACCTAGCCAAACACAACAGAGCTGAACAAGATGCCCATCAGAGAACCAGTTCAAACAGATCTTCTCTCACTGGACACGAAGACTTCAACAATGTGTAGCTGCTTCTGGGGGGAGGACTTCAAACCTTTCCAGTGAATTTGATTCATCTGCATCAACACTCAAACATTGCTCATGATCTGTCTCAGTCTTGTTAGACAGGTCTTGGTAAGCCAGGCCAGGAATAATCCCATGTCCACAACACTTTAAGCAACAAGTAAACCTGAAACAGTGTAAGAAAGCTATGTGCAAGTGAGATAAAAAAAAAAAAAAAAAAAAACAAAAAAACAGTTCCTGGCAGTCACCCCCCCCACTCCCTCCCCCCCCCCCCCCCCCCCCCCCTCTACTGTGACTGACCAAAATAGGAACATCACTGAAAGACCTTAGCACCCTTGTAATGGGATGGAGACAAAACCAGATCACTGTTGTTTTGCCTTTCTCTTCAGTTAGACAGCATCGCTTTATCTGAACAAACTAACAGCATCTTTTAGACACTCCAGCATCTACACACACACACACACACACACACACCGACTTATTTTTTTTTAGTAACGTTCAGCAGTCAAGAGGTTAAGTATGACGACACACATCTAACCATTTTCTGTCAAACATCTCCCAACATGCTTCACATCCATAGCACTATGAACAGTATCCAAATTTGAGTCACAATGCAACATGTGCAAATGTAAGTGCCACTTGGGGGTGGAGAGACAATAAAAGGTGCAGACACACACACACACACTCATGTTCTGAGTCAGTAACATGGCTGACAAGATTGAGTGAGGGTTGGGATTTTTTTTTTTAACACAAATGTCAAACCAGCCAAAGGCAAACAATGAGTATTCACACATGACCGTGTAAGTTGGCATGGACTAGAGTCACAGGCAGAGTGAGTCGCCAACCTTGCATGTGACCTTTCACTTTCAGTTTCACACTCTCGAACAGGCAAACTGAAAGGCTCCGGTAGAGCTATATGAAGACTGAACTGTGTGATAAAATTTGACAAATGTAAGCCAGAATAATACTGTTATGAGTGTAATAGTTGGGACTGGCAGGAACTGGGACAGAGTTAAGAACCTCTCTGTCGACATTATAATTTACTTGTAGAGTCAGTGGTTGAAAAACATTTGGCTATTCTTGATTTCATATTTGGATAAAAAGAATTAAAAAAAAAAAAAAAAAAAAAAAAAAGCGCACAAGCAGAGGAAGCCCTCATTTTGGGTTTAGATTCAACCACCTACAAGTTGAGCTAGAGGCTTCCATTCATTCCATTTCTAATCTGTACTGTAGCTTTCTCATTGCAATTTTGCTCAGCCTGGGAAAATATATAGCCATGGCACGATGTCACATTAAATTAAAAAAAAAAAAAAAAAATCTAATCAGAATTCTAGAATTTTGCCCTGAACCAGTCGTATCTTGTTTCCATGGGTCATATTATGTGCACTAAATGCATGCTGTGCCAAACACCCCCTTGCCTGGAAAGACTAGCACTAGCATCCAGACCACCAAGTCCTGTGGGGAGGGAAAGGAAATACCCATCCCAGAGAGAACTGAACCACGGGTCAAAAAACCTCTCTTATAAAGAAGGGTGCATTATCCACTCGGTGACCGCTTGACATGCAGCTGTAGGTACCCAAGCCACCCTGCAAGTGATGGAGCTTGAACGCGGTCCAGCACTGACTTTCTTGCTGTTAATTCCACTGGAGTGACCCAAAGCAGGCTGCTCCTATCGAGGGGGGTCTAGACCTCACTGTGGCTGAGGGTGTTCATGATGGGCTTGATGCTGGGCTCCCGGCGATGCTGCATGAAGTCCAGCAGCTTGAAGGGCAGCGGCAGCTTGTTCAGGTCCTGCACACTGACCAGGTGCAGCAGAGCGCGACGACACAGCTCCTGCAGAGTGGCCAGCCTCAAGGGCAGCTTGTAGACAAACACTTTGCGCTTGTAGTGACAGTTCCTCATGACAGAGATGCAGGCTTCACTGGGAGAGAAGCGTGGAAACACCTGGAGATTGATGACCTCCGACACAGGCCAGTAGCACCCTCGGGCATCCAGCTGCATGAGAACAGACACCTGGGGGAAGCTGAGGACGACCACATAGTTTGTGAAGTACTCACGGCTGTGCACAGGGTGCACACACCGCACGGCAATGAAATGTCCAGAGTTGCTGGTGCGAATCTGCTGAATGTCTGCCGGCAAGTTGAGGTTTGAAAACTGCTCCTTGACTGGCCAGTCTCCCATGCAAGAACGCACCTCGATGTCACGAGTCACCCCAAGAATCATGGCATCGTCACCGAGGAGAGGGTTGAAGGCCATAACATGAGCACGCAAGAATCCTGGTATATGGGACACATTGATCACACTGGCTCCTTTACACAGCAGAAGATTCTGGATGACATAAATGTCAGGATGGACCACGATTCGTGTCAGATGATCAGGGCGTAGAAGTATACGAGTTTTAGATGGTGAGATGTACACTTCGTACCAGCGTCGTGTATGGTACAAAACTAGGAAGTGGCCCAAGCAGGTCTGTTTGTGGAGATCCATGATGTAGAACTTGCCTGTCACAAAATGACGATCAGAATTCACCTGCAGAACGGCCGTGTTTCCCCGACACGCCACAACACTGCATTCTCGGTGTCTGCGATTGTGACGGGAGTGGAACCAAGCATGTCTTCTGTTGTGTTCATTGGAAATGGGGATACGGGGAACTTTCACTGTGTAACTGACCGTGACGGACTTCTCTTTCAAGTGAATTTCATTGTTGGATTTCCATGTCACACTGAAATACCGTCCCTCCAGTGGTGTCTGGTTTCACTAAGATTCCGTAGCGTGGTGTGAATCACGCTGGGTGGTGTAATCGGCCCGGTCTGTGAACCCGCACATGGTGTGGTGTGTGCGGGTCCACTTCCCATAAGAGCATACATGGAGTAGCTGACCGCGTTTTCCATCAGTCATCCGTTGATAAAATTCCTGGTGTTGTGATTCCGTGGAGATTCCATCTCCCTGATGATGAGTACATGAGATTCCCATCTTGTCTCCTCACCACCAATATGAATCTGGAGAGAGAAAAAATGGAGAAAAAAAATTAATGGGGAGGATGGAAGGAAACAGAAAAATGAACAAAAATTTTATTATAAGTGGGTAACGGATTAAGCATAAATGTTTGTTTTACACCCAGGCCTCTGGGAAGGAAAAATAAAAGTGGGGAAAACATGTATATAATCAGAAATGTTCAGTTGTGTGTATGCAGTTGTGTGTGTGTGTGTGTGTGTGTGTGTGTGTGTGTGTGTGTGTGTGTGTGTGTGTTGTAATAAAAAAAAAAGAAAATCAAACAAAATTCATTAAAATATAGGAGCAACAACCAATGCATGAATACATTTTGGAAAAACAAACCAATGAACAAAACATAAACTGGACGACAGGTGGGAGGAGGAAGAGAATAAGGGGAGAGGGGTTGGGGAAGGAGAGAGAGAGAGAGAGAGAGAGAGAGAGAGAGAGAGAGAGAGAGAGAGAGAGAGAGAGACAGACAGACAGACAGACAGACAGACACAGACAGAGTGGTTAACCGCCCAACGGACAGAGAGAGATTGAGAGACATAAAGAGAAAGATCAGAGAAAAAAAAAAAGAGATAGAAAAGAGAGGTGGGGGGCAGGGCAGATTGGAAGGAAACGGAACGTGAGGGACAGGAAGAGACTGATTTATGCAACATTCAATTAGCAAGTAAGCCAACACTGTAGGAAACGGAACGTGAGGGACAGGAAGAGACTGATTTATGCAACATTCAATTAGCAAGTAAGCCAACACTGTAGGAAAAGGAACGTGAGGGACAGGAACAGATCAGCGTAACATTCAAATAGCTAGAAAGCCAACATTGTTTCAAAGCAAGAAGTTTGGTTTGAGCCGGGTGCAAACTATGGTGTGCACACATTTGCTAAACCTAGAGACCACAACGTGAAGGGACTAAAAAAAAAAAAAAAAAAAAAAGAAACGAAAATAAACAAGTAACTGTGAGGAAAAGAAGATTGGGATGGGGAGACAACATGTTGAGCTCCAAAAGATGCCTGACCTATGCATTAGCCTAATTTTTCTCATAATTCTTTGCATTTACTCTCTCCTCTCGTTACCTTTAGTTCAGCAAAGTTCAGAGTGATCCCACTGACGTTTTCTAAGATGAACCTCTATATAATTTTTTTTTAGGTTTTGCATCAACCACCATTGTTGTGACACAGTAGCATTAACAGCCATGCTTATTTCAATTGATATCAGCATGTCCAAGACAGCGCATCCATGCAAACTTTTTCAGCTGGAGGCAGCATGTCGCATTATTAGATATGGGCTAACATTCTACTTCTGTGGAAGATCTTAATTGATTAGCATCAATCATGACTAACTGATCTTCAAAATTGTCTAATGACTTCTGAAAGCCAGAAAGACAGAGGAGGAAAGAGAGAGAGAGAGAGAGAGAGAGAGAAGGTTTTCTATGAGTCGATGGAGCAAGAATTGGTGAACTTCACAACTTTATGCACTCATGATGATCAGCAGCATTCGTAAATGTTTTTAGGCGTAAATGGGATGGACATGAATTATAGGCCACAAATAGAGAATACTGAACATAGTGTGGTAGTATAACTTACATATTTATCTGGTTAAATAAAACAAACAAACAAAACCCCCCCCCTTGAATACAATGTAGTGGTACATGTGTTCATCAGCTTAAAAAAAAACTATCAAACCTGTAGCCCTTGATACAATGTGATTCAACATTTTACCATATTGTTACCTCATTCTTCATTGTTCTTCCTTGTTTACCAGAAGCCCCTCAATCCCATCTAGATCACAGCAGGTTGGTCACTACGTCAAGTTCGGCTGTTTTGAATTGTATGAAGAAAAAAAAAATCAGTAATAACTAGGAAAGAGAGAAGAAAGTGGAGTGTGCTGAGGAGGAAAGGGACTAGTGACCTTATGAGGAGCATCATCTGTATTTTCCCACCCTCATCTTTTCATGGTAAGATCTCAAAACTTTCTTTTTCATTTCTCATGAATGGACCAAATATGATGACTTAAGAGATTTGTAAAGAGAGTTCAAAATGAGTCTGAACAGAGGAAAATCATGGAGGAGGTTGAGGCGTTTTTTCTGTAACTCTGCTATGATCTACTCAGTTTGTGTGTGTGCTTTCATGCATGCATGCATGCGTACAGGCGTGCATGCGCGTGTGTGTGTGTGTACAAGTGCACTGCATATGTGTGTGTGTGTGTGTGTGTGTGTGTGTGTGTGTGTGTGTGTGTGTGTGTGAGATACACAGAGAGAGAGAGACACAGAGAGAGAGAGAGAGAGAGAGAGAGAGAGAGAGAGAGAGAGAGGAGAGGGAAAAGAGCGATAGGGTACAGCATGTTATTCGTAACATTTTGCCTACTGGCTGACACATACATGCAGTACAACCATCGTTGAGAGAAAAAAAAAAAAAAAGAAGCAAAACGAGCCCGAAGGACGAAAAAATGGATAACACAAAGACTGAAAGTCCTGTCGCATGCACACACGCACGCGCACACACACAGATGCATTGCTCACGCCAGCTTCAGGCAAATCGAATCGGAAACATGAAATGGACTATAGCTGTAGGAAAATAATAACAACGCACAAAGAATACGTTTAGGAAAGTACACGCAAAGGCATTCAATTGTTCAAAGAAGAAAAAATTCCTTGACTGCAGTTACGTTGCTGCGCAGACAGAATTCATTAACGATTAAAGCAGCACAACCATCCCGTCTGCAGACGAACGTTCGGTTCTCTGCGAAAAAAGGACTGAAGCATTGATGTGCAATCCCGAAATCTGGTAATAACACTCTCTTTTTTTTTTCTTCAACAAAGACACTGATGGATCAACCACACTAAATTAATTATTCTACAATAAATGGCCATACGATTTTCCGCATCTCTAATTTACCTCATAAATTTCTCCCAGCGACAGTCGGTGTTGTTCTTGTGCTGACTCTTCCTTTCTCATCCCAGATCAAAACAATGATGCTTTGGCTGCTTCCCCAAATCGCAGCTGCATCACGTGATCTATACAGTCAAAACTACCTGAAAAACATCCAGGTGGTAATTGATAACAGCATCAAAACTAAACGAAGTCGATTAGAATATAGCAGTATTTGCTTCATAAAGATATCACAGGAGGGGAACAAGAAGTTGATCGACGGAATATCACCTGTCGTGTTTCTAAAAAATGAAGATGACGTAAGGTGTTGGTTAGTTTCGGCTCAGAACACTTGCAAAAATGGCAGACGGCAACCGAATGGAGAAAGTCGACATGAGCAAAGAGTTTTCCAAACTCTCAGAGACCGACAAATATTTTGTTCGCAAACTTGAACAGATGAATCGCGACAGAGCGAAGGATATGAAGGTTTTGAGGCGAAAGAACCGGATAATGGGCCTGGCATTAGCAACTGGAGTGGTGTCAATTTGTATCCTTTCGTAATGTTGAAACCGTGAACATACTCAAGGACATCGGTTTCGCCAACGCATGAATTTAATTTATTGAATTGCATGAGCTTCTAGTCATGCTGTTCAGGCTAGGAATCTTGCGCACTTTAATAAATGTGGTGGTGATGTAGAAAAGTGAGCAAATTTTTTTATTTGTGGATCTATATTATTCGTCCGTTGACGTTACATAAGTTTGCTCAAAATTGATATAGAACTTGGTTTTAAACTGCGCGACTTTGCAAGCAAAAGAAATAAAGAAACAGGAAAAAACAGTGGACCAGTTATTGCAACCAAATCCCATAAAGTAAGATTTTTTGTGTTCCTGCTGGTGCATGTGCACCTGTGTGTGTGCACAGGTATACGTAAGTTTTTTTTTTTTAATTTTGTGTTTATGGTGTTTGTTTTATAATGGTATGTAAAAGAGTGTTAGCGATTTCAAATATTAATTTTTATTTGACTAGGTAAAATATGAGACGTGTTCTGAGTCGGTTAATTCATTATGAACTCCATATTTTGTATTTGCACACACAGTGAACCTGTCGAGTCACAAACCAATTTTCAAGTTGCAGATTATTTAAGTATTATTAAACCAAATTGAATTATGTAGGGGAAAATGGCTGTTTAATCCTGAACTGATTTCAGCTTGGAAAAAGCAAGAATTTTTTTTTTTTAAACCTTTTGCCTGTTGTATTGGATTTCTTTGAGGTTATACTACTCTCTGAAGGTGGACAGTGACTGTTGGATGAGTATACATGTTCCATTGGTGAAATATGTCTGGAAGCAAAATTGTTTACGAATGTTCATCAAGCTGATAATTCAAAGAGAAGTGTTCCAGCTGCAATGCATTCGAAAGGAAGATGAATATCCATGTTATTTAGTGTGTGCAAGAGATATTTGGCATTGATAAGGTTTATTCAGTTTTAGTGTATGACTAAATTTATATGATGTGAACAGATTGTTGTAGTCAAAATAACCTCTTTTTCTTCTATAATCTCGGCGAGGCAATACATGTAATGAATCTGCTCACAAAACAAAATGGAATTTATCTCTCCTTCACAGATTTTATTTTGTTGCGCCTTTTAGAACTCATTCACATTCATACTGTCCACTGGGACAGTTAATAGTTCATTCTAGTCTAGATTGCCGTCCTCCACCTTCCTACTTTATTTTTTTAAACACCATTATGAGTATGGCTAGACATTATCTCAGTCTTAATTTCCTTGATGGCATTAGAAGGAGGAATATGTCAATTCAGAGTCACATAATAACTTTTGTCAAACGAAGAAATCTTTCATAACGAATGTTCTTGTATGATTTGAAATCCATGTTGGCTGTTTTAAGACTTGGGGAAAAGTGTGGATCTGTAGCGTTTGATGTAAAGACAGCTCTTATGTTAATGTTAGCAGGTGAACACATGTTACTTATGTTCATCTTGCTTACTGTAGTTTTCACCTCTTCAAAGCTGACTTCGATGTCCTCCTGCAATAGCTGTCCTCCTTTTGCCCTGGATGTAGGATGATGGAATGGGATGGACTGGTTGACTGAGTGCTTAGTGGACTGCAGGGTAGCCAAGGCAGAGGCTAGGGCTTTTTTTTTTTTTTTTTTTTTTTTTTTTTTTGGCTGTCCCATCCTCTGTACCATTTCAGTGGTATTGCATCCAATCAGCTCATTCAGAGCCCCCCATCCACAGCCACAGCCCAGCCAACCTGCTGCAGCCCTGGCACTGCCAATCCACAGGGAGCAGTCAGTGCCAAGTTGTCAAGAAGCAACCTATAGGAGGAAACGCTGCACTGCTGCCGAGTCACTTTGGTGGTGTTCAATGGCACCTGTTCTGATCCAAACGTGCGCAGGACAAGGCCCCCTATTGATGACAACAATTGCTTAGTTGTGTGTGTCCTGAGAGTTCTGGACGGCATGTTGTACAGTCACTGCATCTATGATGATGATAAGGATTCTGGAATGGATTGACTGAATATTGAGACATAGTAGTCTGCAGCTGTTTTCAGTACACCATCTACAGCCTTTTGGTTTGTGGGAAAACTCTTCAGTTGGACAGCTTGGCAGATTAAATTCCACCACCTGCTTTCCTAGTAGTCTATTCTGCTGAGGTATTTGTTTTAAATGCATGTGTCCATAGCCCTCATGGCTAGGTCTGTAGTGTGTACTGCTTTCCAAATCAGCTTGCACTATGTTTTCTTTGCAAGAATGCCCGGAGTGCTGTCTTATGTTTCAGGGAACTGATCTATTTTCCCAACTGGCACTTTGCTGTGTGTTGGGTTCCTTTGTTCCTGCACTGATTAGTTTGGGATTCTGCCTCTCAAGTCTTTGTGCAGCGTGCATAAAGCAGCCTTTTTTAGTCTTGTCTCTGTGGGCTCTTACATTCTTCTGTGCTTTTGGATGGCTTTTCATCCTCTTTAATTTAGTGCTTGTGAGAGGGCTTTCGTATTCGGTCTGCTTTGGTGGCTGTGAAGACCAGTAGGTGTGACAGTCCGTGGCCTGGATCAGGATAGACTTTGAGTGCATCAGTGATGATTGGTGATGCCTGGTCTTGAACAGGGTGACTGTTAAAGTTGACTTGTATGCACAGGTCCGCTTGCACTTGCTCTGTATTCAAGGACAGGTCTTGTACATGTATCCAAGATACAGCTGCTTCTGGATGCTGTTGTCTGCTCCCCAGGATTTTCCAGAAATTTCTCCATCGGGTTTAGTAACTGTTTAGTGCTTGCAGTGTTTATGTTAATGGCATGCTTCCAGGTCATTCTGTGTTCAAAGGGTAACTTTCAGACAAGTGGATAATTTATCCTGCAGTTATTAAGGATGTGTCCATTCAGCTGAAGGTGTACAGTTTGATTTTTGTGTCCAGTCTAAAGATCATGTATTGTTTTGTGGTGTTGGTAGAGATGAGCCGTGTTCTTTTTTGTCCAGACTGAAGGTCATTTACTTTTCTGGTGTGAGCCTTTTTTGTTTGTCCTTCTCGCTTCATCATTGATCTTCTTTAGGGTTTTTGTGCATTTTTCACTTTGGTTGTAGTTGCTTACCCCTCAGTCAGCTGATCATGTGATCAGCATAGATTGTGTCATGTATCCAGGCTGGGATGTGATTTAGGCGACATATGGTGAAAGTTAACAGGGGATGTTGAATCTCCAACAGATCAGCACCACATCAAGAATCCATTCCATTGTTGTCTGCCAGACGAGCTTATAGAAGTTATAGGTAGTATATCCGACTTCAACTTGTCGTGTTGGTCATTTTGTGAGATTGGTTGCTTTCACGAGGCTGTTGAGTCCTACCCACCTGTGTAGGCATCCTTATCCACCTTCTCAGCCATTAGAAGATTTTCTCTCTCTCCGCCAGTTCTGTCGCAGGAGATGTCTTCTGGGTATTCTGTCATATATCCCGGTGTTGGTTTGCTGGCACCAGGGCGTGTCCACTCATCAGTTAGCCATGCATGCAGCTTGTTCAAAAGGTCAAGATGAATGTAATCTTTTTTTTTTTTTTTTTTTTTTTGATTACCATTTAGTCTGGCTTCTCCACCATGTGGACCTTTCTGACTTTCTAGAATTTGCTAGCAGTACTACACTCTTACTGGCTTAGGTCCAGGGATTGTCATCACGTGCAATGCCCTCCCTCATCACAAGATGACTGTCACTGGAGATGAGAGATTTATTTCAGTTGTGCATCATTGTTGAAGTGTTTATGTCGCTCCAGTTTCATTTGTTATTAAAATTTCATTAAAGAGATGACATAAATTCATGTTGAGGTTTGGTTCTGAGTGCTAGTTGATTTAATTGTGGCATTGCTAATTCATTGAAAGGTAGTGGTTGCCTTTTTCTTTCTTTAAAAAAAAAAAAAAATTTTTACTGAATCATGGTTTTAACCTTGACAAAGAAACAGATTTTTATTCCATGTATGCTGTCCGGCAAGAGCGCTTCCTTGGAGATTTTGACAAGGTGCCTGAGGATAAGAAATGATCCGGGATGAAACTGAGGAAACATGGGCCTGAATTGGCCTGCTTTGTTGTTGAAGACTGAGGAGTTGGAATGTGCATGTGAATGAAATGCTCTGTGGAATGTCAATAAGTGTGGACAGTAGTTTGATGAGTTGAGTGAGAGAGAGAGAGAGAGAGAGAGAGAAAGAAGAAGAAGTAAATTTGATTTTCAGTTGCATGACTATCTGTTCAGAAAGCAAACTGTTGAAATGCAGTTGTTTGATGATTAAGATGAGGTGTTGATAATGATGGTAATAATGATAAGGAAGATGTGTGTAGTGTTTTTCTCTCACAGTGAGATTTGAGTGTTTTGTTTGCGAGTGTATATATGTATCGATGAGTAATGTCATATGAGGGATGGT
The DNA here is from genome assembly GCA_016801955.1 of Conus betulinus. Lineage (NCBI taxonomy): Eukaryota > Metazoa > Mollusca > Gastropoda > Neogastropoda > Conidae > Conus > Conus betulinus. Next base: position 49,172 of record JADBJO010004674.1, read on the forward strand.
GATACTAATTTACTTCTTGAAAATTAATTGTAACTGAAAAGGAAACAATCTTGCATAAAGATTTTTTGTGTGAAGAGAGAAAAAGAAGATGAATGATTGTAAAAAAAGAAAAGAGAAGATAGATCAAAGTGGAGAGAGAGAGAGAGAGAGAGAGAGAGAGAAAAAAAAATAAATAAGAAAAAAATTATATCAGATCATTATCAGAAGCTCAGCTAGATGTCTGATTATACATGCCAGTATATCCTCCTAGTGTTGGTCATAGACAACACAACAGCACAGGCGTCAGCAGGAATGTGAAAATAGAGCACTGAGAAGCCAGTACATACATTTCATTTACTAGTGGTGTTTCTCCCATTAGAACTGAGAAGACAGACACCATGGTTAATATTTTTGGGTTGACTGGTCATTATGGTTGTGCCTCTGCTTACCATGTTTGTGTTATGCTTTTGTCCAGTGGTGAGTTGCAAGGGAAGAAAATGAAGTGTCAAGAGTCTGCAGGGGTCTTATGTCTGTCTTTGGCTAGTGCTGTTCCATCTTCCATGAAGTCCATGTTGCCACCTGCATTTGCACTGTTTGATGTAAGTCACAACACTGTAAATATAATTTTGTGTTTACTTGCTTTTTGATGAGTTCAGTTTTTGAAAATGCTGATTTTATAGATCGGTTTATTGGTGTGTTGGGAAAAGTTGACAAACAAACAAAAACAGAAAAAGCAAGTCCAGTCAAACTTGAAGTGAAAAGTACTGTTTTTTGATGATGTTGATGTTGTATGAAGGGAGGAATTGGGAGTCTGCAGACCTGTGTAATGCAGATTATTCTCTATATTGATTTTGAAAATGAGACAGTCAGATCTACCTTAGCACAAAACATGATAAGAATCTGCATTTATTTTTTAAAAAAATAGTGTCAAATGATCTATTAAAAAAGTGGTATTACTTTATTGCAATGCAGGTGTCTGTTTTTTTTGTTGTGGTAACATCTTTTCTTTCTTCAGCACCTCATTGCATGATTTCTTTATACTTATATTGCTATGTGTACTTACTAGCATTCATTCATTTATTTGCACAATTCTTTTGTTTAAAAGCATTCATGAACAAACTTACCTATGCACACTCGGTCAACATCATAATCATGGCAGGTATTATATTACAAGAAATTTGGAAGTGTTTAGTGTCGCAGACTTCTGACTGGGAGGTCGTGGGTTTGATTCCCATCAGTGCTGTGTGGGATTTTTCTACCCTGACGCGACTGGTTCCTACTCGGCGTTTAGTTTGCTATGGGCTCAGTTGGAAAGACTGGGACCACACGGTTGAGTTTCATTCACTTAATGAATATATCTCTGAGAGTGTAGCTCAAATTTCCTGACCAACACTGCAGGTGTCTGTATGTTTTGGGCCTGGTTGACGCTTGGATATTTTATGAAAGTAAGCATAGAGTACAGCCCTGTCATGCAGTCGCAGATCAGAATGGAAATCCATAGCATCATCTTCATCCTCATTTTCATCGATCAGCAAAAATAAAAAAAGAAGTCTCAAATTCTGTGGCCCTTCAAGCCCTGCTCTCAAGGTGACCTCAATTTTGATGTCTTCTCAGCATCTGTGGCCTGAGTATGATTCTGTCGGTATCGGTATCAGCAAGTTCATGGGGGCTGTTGGACGGATGTGGTGGCGCCCTCCAGAGGGAGAGCTCTCACACACTGGCTCCACGACTAAACAATTACTGTCGTTAGTAGGGGGCTTAGTAGGTGGTGTCCTGCATATGTTGGATCAGAACGGGCACAACTGAACACCACTGAAGTGACTCAGCAGCAGTGCAGTGTCTCTTTCAGTGGGTTGCCTCTTGACGACTTGACATTGACCACTTTCTGTGGATTGCGGGTGCTGGGGCTGTGGAGGGTTGGGCCGGGCTGTGGCTGTGGACGGGATGTCAGAATGAGCGATTTGGGTGCAGTGCCACTGAGGTGGCACAGAAGATGGGACAGCTAACAAGAAAAAGGTTTTTTCTCCTGTTTTTAATGTAGTGAGATAATGAGTATGTTGGAGACAGAGATAATCTGCACCATGTAGTTGGACTGGCAAACTGAATGGCCTTCTACTGTCGGTCTTTGTTTTAAGTGTAGGTGCTCAGAAGGCAGGTATTAATACTATCCAGCCGAGAGCAGCACGGACAGCGCGATTCCCTGCCGCCGCACGCTTGCGCATAGCGCTCATTCCCTGCCAACGCACATATTTGGCCACTTTTTAATTTATTTTTACGTTTGCTAGACAACAACTGACAGCCTTGTGTTAGGTGTCAAGGGAAAGAACAAACATTCAACTAATCGAAAATAGCAATTTCAAACCATTTACTTTCAATGTGTACACACGACTGTGCGTTGAAAAGCATGTCTGATAAGTAGAAAAAATGCTTTGTTTGCATTCTATTCCGTTCTTTTACAACACCAAATCAGAAGATGAAGGGATGGCTGCATCTTCAAACAATTCACTTTCCTTCTCCTTCAAAGTTTTCTATCTCTCTTTCACTCCCCTCACCACCAGATCCACTTTGTAATATGATTTCAAGCGCTTCATTGAGCGAGAAATCACTACCACCCCTTTGCCTGACCGACAATTTTACTGGCACAGGAAATAGGTGCCGCGTGCCGTGCGCCGGTGCCGCCAGTTTCTTCGTTTCAAAGCTCCTGGGGTCAGCCAAGTTTACAACAGGCCACTGAAAGTATGGTCTACAACTCGCTCCAACATCCCCAAGACTAGTTTACAGAGCTTATTTTCTTTGGATCATTTTCTGGAAAGTGTAGGAATTTTTTGTGTTCCCGTCATGCGATAGTGGACGACACGGCAGAATGTACTGCTGTCTGTCCGTCATCCGGCCTTGGATGACACAGCACAAGGGAGAGAAATCCTGTCGTGCTCTATTGGCTGACACGGCTGGTAAAGGTTAAAAGAAGACCAGAGCTTATGTTTGTCATGGATATTACATACGTGTATGGTCTTTCAATGACTGTATGGCCTTCACTCTTTAACAACAAAACTAATTCTACACAAGTAAATATGCTGCATGTTGATAAACAAACAGCTGAAAGAAAAATAACCCTGTAACTTTCCCTCTGACAACAATCAAGTCTGAAAACATCAGCGATTTTCACTTCGTGAGAACTGAAATCAGCTCTGCAAACCTGCAGTGATTCTGCTGCTTGCCTTGATGACATCCACTGCCAACTCTGAAACACCTCCCAGAAAGCTGTCTCCAGGCTTCTGAAAGTATATAAATCCTATCAGACCACAGAGGACTTCCAGCTCCCCTAGCGGAAACCTCTCATCATTCCAATTCCCAAACACTGAAAAGACTTCAACAACCCTTGTAATTATTGCCCGTTAGCTTTGCCCAGCTGCTTTGCAAATTAATGGATGAAAAGGGTCAACGCTTGTCTGGTGCAGAAGCCGGCAACTGATGGCCGTTAGGCCAAATAACAGTGTGGTTTTTGCAAGTACCGTATTACCATTGACCATATAGTTTGTCTTGATTTAACCATCTGAAAGATCTTCATTAAATAACTTACGGCTGCTTTTTTTCCCACCTGGAGAAGCTTTTCAACACCTTTGAAATCTGGAATTCTCATGGATCTTCATAACCTAGCTGTTTGAGGCCATATCCCTCACTTTATTGAAAACTTTCTGGCTGATAGGCAGTTCCAGACCCATGTTGGCACCACACTGTCTGCCATCCATAAGCAGTAGCTTGGTGTACCTCAGAAGGCATCCTTTCTCCCGCTCTCTTCAGCATGAAAATGAATGAAATTGTCAGTTCTGTAAACTAAGGTTCTGAGTCCTCTGTTTTTGCATTGACAGCATTGCACTCATACGCAGTCGGAGCTGGAGTGCAACATTGACCAAAAGTTTGTGTGGATAAGGTCTGACAATGGGCTAAGGAAGTTAGTTTACTTGTTTAGGTACCCAAACCCAGAGTATCCAGTATCCACTTTTACATTTTTTGACAGAACTTTGCCAACCCTGTAATTCATCCAGGTAAATACCATTCCAACTGTGATGGAAACCATGCTTTGGGGAATTACTTTTGAACAAAAACTGAGTTTTAAGTCAAACCCAGCTCTTGAGAACTTCTTGTCATAAAGCAGTGAAACATCCAGAGCAGCAGAACACAGACTAGGATGCAGGGGGAAAAAAAACCTTCATCTTTACAGGGCTGTGAAACTGCGCCCATCTGGACTATAGCTGTATTGTCTGTGTTCTGCAAGACCTTCCTCCCTGAAACCACTGGAATCTATCCACCATTAAGGGCTTCAACTGTCTCAGTGCATTCTGCACTATCCCTGTATACACTGTGTATGCAGCAGAGGCAGCGGAACAATTTCTCTTCAACCGTCAGCTGAAACTTCCACTCTTCGATATCTCCTTGAACCACAAAATTTATGACTAAATTTTGACCTGAAAGTCCTCAAGACAACCTCAATGTCATTCCATCTTTGGGAATTTGTAATCTTCCCCATTTGAACAGTGCAACACATTGGCCTTGGAGTGATGTGTGATTCGTTCACATTTTTTGACAGTCCACCAAGGACTCACACTGACGATCGGATTTGAACTGGCCTCGTATTTCAAGGACTCCACCAACCCTTTGGCATACAAGACACCATGGTCTAAATTTTCATCTCTTTTTAGAATATTGACCGATGGTTCCAAACCTGAAGAGAGAGTTCCTGCTGCTGCATATTGTGCTACAGCTCACAGTCAGAAATGTTCTCAGTGCATTCCCACAAAAAGCTCTATCCATCTTGCTGAGCTCATAGCATTGGTCCTGGCACTTCAAAAGGTCTCATGCTCATGCTCATTTAGAACATAAAGATTTCCTTATTCTCTGACGGCCTTTCTGCTTTAGAGGTCATGGTATTGAGCATCCTTTGCTGCTAAATTTCTTCCAACTGTACAGAACTCTGAAATCTAATGTGGTTACAACATAGTTTTCACTTGGGTTCCTGATCATATCAGCATATGAGGCAGTGAAATGGTTGATCAACTTGCAAAGCATGCCACAAATTAAAAGAGTTGAGTGGATTCTCTATCCCACCCACAGACCTGAATCCTAAAGCTCAGATTTACGTCAAAGATCTCTGTCCAGAGGAATGGAGCTCACAGATGGATAACAAACTGTTCCAAATATGTCCAGATTTAAAAGAGCTTTTATTGTGCTCTTTCAGCCGTAAAGAAGAAACAGTCTTGTGTCATTTGTTTACAGGCCACTCCATATACACCCACTCGTATCTTTTTGAAAGTGAAGAAGCACTGCAGTGCATGTTCTTGTACAATATTGGGGCTTACATGATGCCAAAAATACACACTTTACAGCAGTCTTCTCAAAATCCCTATTCAGAGACGTAACACCAGCTTCGATTTTTCAGAAAGAGATGAAGGTTTTTCGTCTGATTTCAGATTATGTAGACCAGAGATTTTAACCAGATCTGGGTGTTTTTTTTAGAAAATCTGTTTCAAATCGTTTATGTGTATGTATATGTGTTATGTGTGCATGCACAAGTGCATGTGTGTGTGTCTGTGTATTTTAATCTATTTTGGGAGTTGACTGTAATGAGATGATATAGCCCTTTGTGGTTGGCTTGGCTATAAACAACATGAATTAAGTGTGTATGTGTGTAAATAGAGCGAAGAATAACCACATACATAAACGGTTACTAATGCTTGAAATATGTCAACACATTAGCTGCTTTAACATTTTCGCATGGCAAGATCGGTGTATAAAAGAACAAAATGTTGACTGCATAACTCCTTTCTCCCTCCCCCGTTCCCTTCCCACAATTAGTTCCCTTCCGCTCTCCACTACCTGCCTCCCCATTTCCCCCACCAGAACACACACACACACACACACACACACACACACACACACACACACACACACTCTTATAGACACTTTCAACTCAACATGATTAAGAGCTTTCAAGACAAGATTCTTAAGTGAAATAAAACTGCTTTAAAGGCCTAAAGCACTCAGTCTCTTCTTCGGTCAAATCAAAAGAACAGAACCTTTCAGATGAGTTCTTCAAGTGCCTTGACCAAAACTGCCTGCGATGGAAAAAGACAAAACATAATGCAGTGACACCTGATATTCGACACAGCCACTCTTGCATCCTTTGAACCATCTCTTGTTCCTTTAGTATTTGTGAGTGTTGGTTGAAGGGGAGAACCATGGGTAGAGGGAGTGGAGCAAAAGATTCAAAAAAAAAAAAAAAAAAAAGGGGGGGGGAAAAAAAGACTTCGAATGTTGAATTCTGGAATGCTTTCTCACTGTTACTCAACTTTTATCATTTTTGAAGCTTGATTTTTTTTTTTTTTTTTTCCAAATTAAAGTATTTTTGAGTTGGGGGGGGGGGGGGGGGTTGCTGTGTTGATAGACACAAATCAATACTAATAAAAAGAAACTAAAAAAGACCCGAGAGAAATTGATAATTCACAAGTATTTTACAGACATCAAACATAACTGGCGCAGGACAGGGCGGATTCTCAACATACCGCCGATGTCCTAATGAGAGCAGCCCGTGGCTTGACAACAGGCAGTAAAAGAGTGCAAGGAAGATCAATGGAGGTATGACACAGAGCGAAGAGGAGAAAACCAAAAAATAATACTACGGAGTGAAGCTGGTAGAGATTGCTCAAGACGGGCGGTCATCAAGCTCTCTGGTGATGGCCTTGTGTGTCACAGTATTTAAAGTAAGTACAAAAGCTTTTTCTTTAGTGAGTTTTGAAATAGTTTCAGATGTAATGTAAATGGAAAGACTCCATTTCATGGAGCAATAGAAAAATGGAATGTCTTAATGAGCGTAGTTGGTAGGTCTTTGTAATTCATAATTAAATTGGAAATGAAATGAGGCAGGGAACAGTAAACAATAAACGGTAAACAAGTGGGGTAGTCTTTGCTCCCATAAGGAAACCTAACACCGAGTACTTTTATTCAAGACTGGCATAGCCTTTTAAACTTGAATAAAGTCAGACAAATACATAGATGAACAATCTGATAGTGGGGGGAAAAACAAGGGCAGGCCAACAACTAAATTGTCTTCATAGTAATGACTTGGCAAAACCTTGAGCTTAAGGGGGGTGGGGGGGGTGGGGGGGGGGGGGCGGCAGGAGGTTGAAGATGTAAAAACTGGGAACATGAAATTAAGAAAATATGAAAACTCTTCACTGGCTGCATAAGGGAACCATCGCAATCCCTTTTAAAGGCAGATATATTTGTATTGCGTGCTCTGAGGCCTTTCGTCCGCTGGGTCGGAAACTCATCAGGGAGTTTGATCCCATTTTTTTTTCAAAGTATTTTGGGTGATGTTAGGTTTCCTTATGGGAGCAAAGACTACCCCACTTGTTTACTGTTCTTTGTAATTCATGTCGTTATTGTACTTAGGTACATGGTAACTTGTTGGCTGTGGATGTATAAAGTAACTCAGTAACTGTGGCGTATTGGCTTTGAGGATACACAGTTATTGAGTGACTTGTTGGGTTTGAGGTTACAGTTGTTCAGTGACTTATTGGCTTTGAGGTTAGTTATTGAGTGACTTATTGGCTTTGAGGTTACAGTTGCTCGTTGACTTACTGGCTTTGAGGTTACAGTTACTCAGTGGCTTATTGGCTTTGAGGTTACAGTTGCTCAGTGACTTATTGGCTTTGAAGTTACAGTTGCTCAGTGGCTTATTGGCTTTGAGGTTACAGTTGCTCAGTGACTTATTGGCTTTAAGGTTACAGTTGCTCAGTGACTTATTGGCTTTGAGGTTACAGTTGCTCAGTGACTTATTGGCTTTGAGGTTACAGTTGCTTAGTGGCTTATTGGCTTTGAGGTTACAGTTGCTCAGTGACATTGGCTTTGAGGTTACAGTTGCTCAGCGACATTGGCTTTGAGGTTGCAGTTGTTCAGTGACATTGGCTTTGAGGTTACAGTTGCTCAGTGACATTGGCTTTAAGGTTACAGTTGCTCAGTGACATTGGCTTTGAGGTTACAGTTGCTCAGTGACATTGGCTTTGAGGTTGCAGTTGCTCAGTGACTTATTGGCTTTGAGGTTGCAGTTGCTCAGTGACATTGGTTTTGAGGTTGCAGTTGCTCAGTGACTTATTGGCTTTGAGGTTACAGTTGCTCAGTGACTTACTGGCTTTGAGGATGCAGAATTACTTGGTGACTTCCCTCAGTAGGCCCTCCGGGGGTTGTAGCCTTGCCATGGTCGTTGTAGCCTTGCCATGGTTGGAGGGCTTCTGCATAGTCAAGTTGCTGACTGGCCTAGGCACAACATGGTAGGAGTTGATGACCCTGGTAGTCTCTCCCATGTCAGAAAAGTTTAGGGTGAGGGCCCTGACAAATTGTAACCTGCCTTTTTCCTTATCTATCTTCTGCCTTTCTTAACCCTTCCCGTACATCGCAAAAAACTCACAAACTGCACATCCTGGGTGCACACACACCCATGGTCGTTACATAGGCAATTCAGTGAATAGTCCTCAGTGTACATTGTGGGTGCACACACACCCATGGTCGTTCTATAGGCAATTCAGTCCTTGCAGTACGTCGTGGGTGCACACACACCCATGACTGTTTTATAGATTTGCATTTGTATTTTTGCATTTTTTTCCTATGCATGCGCATGTTTTTTATATGTGTGTGTGTGTGTGTATGTGTGTGCACGCGCGCACACATGGAAAACTCCCTCTCCCGTTTTGTCTCTCTCTCTCTCTCTCTCTCACACACACACACACACACACACACACATGCACACACACGTGTGTGTGAGTGTGCAAGAACAAAAGAAAAGAAGAAGACAAGTTCTGCAGATGAAAATGTTTATTAAACTAGTTGAAGAGCAGTTCATATGTAACCTACCAGCACATAACAAAAGGAAGATCAGCAATAACACTGTCATTGTCATTTCATAATAAGAGGGTGATAAAGAATGCAAGCTGATAAAACAACCATGTAATTATCATTTCTCTGTTGAAATAGAAAATCAACTTTGTTTCAGCAAAGTAAAAGAACAAGCATGACTAGATTTATGACAGAACCATTTGTTGTAGCTGTTGAAACTTTGGAGGAAGAAGTTCTTCGAAACAAGTGGAAGACAACCAAGTTGCAGACATCTCCTTAGGGTGCATCAGGGCTGCTCTGTTTGCTGGTATATAGTCTCTGGGTCGATGCTGGTCTTTTTCTTTTGCCACCTGCACAAGCACTTTGTCCTCCATCCTGTGAAGCTATCATCTTCTGCTGAAGGTGTTGTACATGAAGCTCTACTGTGTTTCTCGGGGGCTTTGGCAGGTTTTTTGCACAGAGCCTCCTCTCCATATGTTCTGAAGACAGCTGCTCAGCGACCCGGAGAATGAAACAGAGGCCTGGCATCCTTTTTGGAGAGACCATGGTCTGGAAATTTGATGCTCCAAACAACACAGGCAGCAATGGTGCTGAGATCCACAGTGTTGTAAAACAGCACCATTGGCCATCGTTTGGTGATGCGTTTGGTGGAATATGCATGAGCCATCTGATCAAGTGAATCCACGGCACCCTTTGTGGCGTTATAGAAGCGCACAATGCCTGGTTTCTTCTTTGGGGCCTCAGGAGCTACCTGTTAAGACATAAACAACAATAATCATAAACATGAGGCATTATATGTTACACAGTAAACTTCTATCAAGGATAAAACACGATTTGTTTCAACCACAGTGCAAAAAAAATCTTCCTCACACATAACACAAATCATTAAAACTCGTTTCCATCAAAAAAAGAAATTTCACCCCAAAAAAAACTCTTATGATTCACGGTAGTCGTTACCAGACTAGCAAAGAGCGATCAGCTCCAGACTCTTACGTTTATGTTAAAAAACTTTCTCACACCTTTGGTCTCCCTTGCAGACCTGTGGGGGAGACTTCTCGGAGCGTGGGGAAAGTGATAAAAAGAGAAATTTCCTGATTTCTACCCTAGTCTCCTCCTCCTTACCCATCCAAACCATCCCATGGTTTATGGTGTAAGGGTCAGCCTAGCGTAATTCACCCCTTTCCCAGAAAGGTTTTTAAACCTTCCTGCTCCCCCTGCTTTGTCAAGAGCCATCTTCAATTGCTTTAGCTTGTCTTCCAGCCATTTTTTAAGGCGCTGACTTCCAGACACCTTGACATTCCTACATCTTTAAACTCGTGGAGTTGCCTTACTACCCCCTCCAAATATAGGGCACAATGGCTTCCCTTCGTACTGTTACCACCATTTCCTCTCTCGATTTCAGTTTGTCAATGATTTCTCTCAATCTTTTCTGTTCAGCTACATTCATAGTAGCTTGAGTCATCTTAATCGCCTTCCAGATTAATATTTCCATGACAAACTGAACAACAACAACACAACAACAAACAAACAAACAAACAGCAGGCCTTCAAAAATAAAATTCTCACCCACATTTAACAGTACAAAATTATGGATATTCTGCCTACAATCTACTGCAGTCACACCAACATGAAAATCAAAATCATACTAATTATCGACAATTAGTGACTACAGTCCAACACATCTGGCAACATCCTGCGCGGCGCAAAGTCTCCCTTCCCTCGACCTGTAAGGGAAACACTTCCCACCACTCAACTACGAGTCCTTCACCGTCCGATGAGGCACTCATCCTTTCAGCAGCGTGTCAGGCCGTGGGCGCCTACCACAACTGACCACTCTCCACGCTGAGGCCTGGGGCTGCTCTCTCAGCAACAGCACTGGACCGCACAGGCCCAGTTTCTGGACAATGACAAAAGAATACCTGTGAGGAGTCCTTGTCGTCGTTGGGCTCCCGCGTCCTGAGGTTGGCATGTTCGATCCTGTCGGTGATGCCATTTTGTAAGGGGTACTGGTGGATTGGAGATAAGGAGGGAAGAGGGGCAGGAGATGGGGAAGAGAGTGAGTTGACACATCAACTTCCACACCAACACCAGCTCGTTGGTTTCCTCTCTCTTTTTATTTCAAATCATGGTTGGATTGCACCAACCATACCAAACCACCGACCTATTAAGACATAAACAACAATAATCATAAACATGAGGTATTATATGTTAACACACACAGAAAAACATCATCAATCAAATTAAGCGAAGATTAAAGTGCAGGATTTACAACAAACATCAACACAAAAGGCCTCCCCATTGCGAATGGTAGGAGGTACAACATACATTTGCAATCAATGACATAATCATATCATAAACATAACATTAACCATAGGCGATCCCCCTTACGAACGGCAGGATCAACAACATAATTTCATTATTATAACATTAAGGAAGGGGATCCCCATTGCGAATGGCAGGATAAAAAAAAAAAATCATATGTGTAGTGTCCACACGTATGATCAAACTCAGAAAAGACACATCTTGCACATTAACATGCCAACTAAAGTTATCTTTCTTTCTTTCTCAGCACACACACCCACCTCAGGACAGTGCGTACTACACGCTATGGCTCCACATGTCACCTGTTAGGCCTACACCCCGGCCCAACAATGGCAGTTGCTTTTCAGCCCTGCAATGGACCCATGGGTGTAAATATATTGAACAAGTGAACACTCACAGACTAACAGACACAGCGACTGATAAACAGACTGACTGACCAGTGGCTACTCATGCACAAAATAGGCACAAGAACGCGCACAAGGAACCAAGCAGCATTCAAGTAATTAACTGCCTAATTACTCAGCCAAGTAAGCACGTAACCCTTCAGTCACTCAGATAATGAAAAACAATCAAACAAACAGGTAAAACACTTGTTTGTAACAGGTACCAACCCAGACACACAGAGGAATAATCAAACTAGCTTCACTGGCTGTATCTTAATTATTTGCTCAGGCCGCCATGCCGTTTCATCACTATGACTTAACTCTATCCGTCTCACCAGCCAACAAGAGCGACGTTTACATGCTAGTTTGCCCAGTATTCGAACACAAGGAACCTGCAGGGCGCGCGTTAAACTTTATCCACTAATCACAATAAAAGACAGCAACGTCTATAATCTATGTTTTTCTTGCATCAATTTGTAGATTACTCACCATAAAATCTGTGACAATACTGAATAACTTTCTGATTTCATTCTTATTATGCGCCAGCACCTGCTTAGTTACAAAGTTACCTGAATAATTGACTGTGGAAATTCGGTATATCACATTTCCAGTTGATAAGAAATTGGAGTTTGTACAATCAAAATGTAAGAACACAGAACTTTTAACTTCCATTTACTAAGGTTGTTTCACGAAGATAGTATTCTATCTGCCCTCACTCTAGGGGTAAAAACATAGCCAAACCAAAGGCAAAAACCATGACCATACCTTTACATTCACGAACATTTGAACCAGCGTCACAGCCTTCACCCCATTTTGCTCAGTGAAGAAATGATCTCAGAGCCAGAACGCTGGGAGTATATAGGTGTTCCATCCCCTTTGAACAAGATCTTTCGAGACAGTCTATTGTGGCCTGCATCACAATAGAACGACTGCAAGCGTCTAAAGTGCCTAAGATCTGGCCTTTGTGGGCTGCTCTTCAATGAACATTCTCTCCCCTAGGGTCCGACAACCAACCGGGCCGACCGCCATGTAAGTGGCTGGATCTGTAGAAGTGCAGAGGAACAGACCCTTCAGACTTTGTGCCTAGGGCAAAGTCCAGCATCCCACCTAAAAGATGTTTACCTAAAATCCCAAGTCCCACCTCAGCTTATACTCGGTCTTCCGGACCAAACCATCCAGACCAGCCATGGTCAAAGGGAGGCTCTCAAGAGCCCCTCAGCAAAGGCGACACCAATTACGGTGTTGCTGAAGTCTAATGGCTGTCTCTCCAAAACCAAAATTGTCTGCTGACTGACTAGCCTCTTAACTGGCATTCCAGCCTACCAGCTAGGTTGCCCCTCACTGCGATTCTATCCCGCGTTTAAGGGGTTAACCACTACAACTCTCTGTCTCAAAGGCTGGGCAGAATCGTACCCTTTACACTCTCAGGACTGATTCTGCCAGGTGCCCAATTTCTTCCAAACTGTTGGCATCTTGCCTGGGTGGTACTCTTTTCCTCTGCCGGCGAATAGCTTGGATCTGTGCCGTCAAAAGGGTAGTCGTCAGAGGCATCAGACTCGCAGTCAGACTCGGAACACATTCATCAGACTCCTCGGCACGTGCAGAAGTTCTGACAACTGCAACAACAACAACAACAAACAACAACAACAACAACAACAGTATCGTTGGGGAAGTTTCAATAACAGCATCTTTTACACACACACAAAAGGCGCGCACATGAAGATTCACACACACACACACACACACACACATGTACATATATATCTCACAAGCATGAATGCATAAATATGTGCACACATAAACATGTGTGAGCCCCATTTTTATTTGACACCGCAGCACTGAAAATTGCAACAAAACTAAATTTGTAAACACACATATACCCCTCCCCATCCACACACATGTGCACACAGAGCATCAAGACCAGTTTCGTACATCGTGTGTGCGTGTGTGTGTGCGTGTGTGTGTGTGTGTGTGTGTTTCTCTTCACCCTTACCATTTGCTTGTCCTATGACATCAGGTTCCTCATCTTCAGTAAGGTCGTCACCATTGACTGGTCTCCTGTCTCCATGTTGTCATCTGAATAAAATTCAGTACGTCTTCTGGGGCTGGAAAAAAAAAAAAAAAAAAATAATAATGAATACTTATATAGCGCCTCTTCTCGGCTAGAGACCAAGCTCTAAGCATTTTACAATCAACACTCTTTTACACAACGGGCTGCCTACCTGGGTAGTGCCGACTGAAGAGCTGCCAGCTGGCGCTTCATTCAGTCGTTTCCCGTGACATCCAGTCAGTATCGATCAATATCAATCACTCATTTTCCTTACTTCCTTCATTCTTTCCATTTCTCACGCAGGGTGCATGCTATGTGTAACGTGTCATCCATACCAACGGCCAAACTGGCCTACTCTTCCGAAAGTTAGTGATGGGATTTTACGTGTATGCAAGACGTTATGCATGCGTTCACACACAGAACCTCGGTTTATAGTCTCATTCGAAGGCCTGTATGGGAAATGGAGTCAGAACCAATGTTAACTCTGAGGGAAAAATCCCCCTGTTCCGAAACGCCCTGGCGGAGGTTCGAACCCGCAACCCCAGGATCACGAGTCCGGCGCTCTACCAACTGAGCTATTCTGGCTCCATCTGATTTTATCTGATTTTCCATCTGATTTTATGGTTCCAAAAATACACATTTTGTTTGATCTAACCATCAGTTATGCTGCATAGATTTGCTGTATGCAATAAATTTGACTTCCGTTCATGTACTTTCAGGCAATGAAGTCTTTTTTTGCTGCTGTGAGTGTTGTAACAATTGCCATCAATTTATTACTGTAGCCTATACGATCAGTGAAATTAGTTTCACATGCTAAAATTAAGAATGATAGAACACAAACCCAGAATGTAGCTACATTGCTCCTACTACAGACACAATGTTACACTCGTTTGACTGCAGCTCCTGTAGTAAAAAAAAAAAGAGCATGAGCAGTAAGAGTGAAGATCGAGCCTGTTATGGAATGCAGTGTAAACATGTATAAAAAGAAAGGTAGGTAAGTAAATAATGTGAATGTATACTTACTTGCACAGCGCGAAACTTCAGCACGTGGCGATCTGGAACTTTTCCATAGGCTCAGGCGGCAGGCTTCAGTGGTGGGAATTTGATGTCAGTAAACCATGCGGTACCTTTATTTTGCACACGGCACTCTTCTGTCGAGTTCTTAGATGATGATGCTAGCAAGGTGTGTGGAAACTTCCATAACTAAGACTAAGCACGCACTTTCTTCTTTGGGGAGTATGAGTGTGTGTGCACCCACGATGTACGCCCCACACAGTTTCTTCTTTGGGAGTATGGGTGTGTGTGCACCCACGATGTACGGCCCGCATAATTCTTCTTTGGGAGTATGGGTGTGTGTGCACCCATAATGTACGGCCTGCACAGTTCCTTCTTTGGGAGTATGGGTGTGTGTGCACCCACGATGTACGGCCCGCATAGTTGCATCTTTGGGAGTATGGGTGTGTGTGCACCCACAAAGTACGGGGAAGATTATACGACGTTTTTGTTGTTCGATTATTTGTTTATTTAGAGGCAAAATGGCATCTTTTTTGGGTAGTACATGCTCAGTCCCTTTACTAACAAAGTCATGAAATTTCAGTAAGATTTTTGAACAATAATTGAAATATGAAAACATTAAATAAAAGAATGGGTGCATTTGCACCCACGGTGTACGGGAAGGGTTAAAAATATTAATGGATCTTTTCTGTCTCCTCCCCTTCAAGTCTTTCCCCCCCTCACATTCTTCTTTCCCAGTTCTCTTGGTGGGATCTGCTGTGTTTGCTGTGCATTGCGACCTGTGAACAATGGGAATGAGATTCTGGTGATTGAGATAGCAGGTGCTCTACAGGTCTCTGGCTTGGACCTCTTCTAGACAGGAGGTACACAGTGGCCCAGGTGTATCAGTTGGTTGCCTTTTATGGGGCTGGCTCAAGGCGGACAGTTTCCCAGCGAATTCCTGTAGTGCTGGGCTCTCTGTCCCTGAGAGTTGAGCATGATCAGGAAGGATAGGGTTGGTGGGCTCCTGTTTGTTATAGAGATCCCTCTCGACGCCAGGAATGGGTTAAGAGACAGTGATTTCTTGGACCTGGCCCCTTAGTTGGACTCCACGGTGGGTGGATGGGTAAGAGAGGGATGAAATGAAAACAAAACAAACAAAAATGGTGTCTTCACAAAAAAAATTCCCTCCCCTCCCCCCTCCCAAAAAAAAAAAAAGAAAGTACAAGTAGCCTCTAAACTGTCAAAGGACTGATACTAGTGGCAACTTGAACACAGAAACTAGGATTCTGGGCTATCTGGCTGGTGGTGGAAAGAATTGAAAAGAAGAAAACCCATATCGGCATTAAATTTACCTTTACTACTTTCTTCAGCATGTTTATAAGACTGCAATGTATGTCATTAACTTACTTTAAGTTGCCCTTCCTAGTCATCTTTGAAACATTTCTGAGGATATACATATTAACCTTTGTCTTAGATTGTGGATATCTAATGACCCAAAGGTGTGGTTTTCATTTGTGTCCATCCTCACAGGAGTAAAAAAAACAAACAACAACAAAAAAGAGAATCATGGCAAGGCTTTGTTGTTCCTTCAGAAGTATGGACTCCAGAGGTCCATGACATATAGCAATGCTTTATTCTTCGACAAATTACCATGAAGTTTTGGAGGCCTGTGATGTATGGTACCAAATTTCAGTTGACATACGGTGAAGGTTAAACTGTACTGTGTGGCTGAATTGGTCGGATTTACCTGTAAATGAGGAGTATCAGGTGTTGGGTACTTAAGTGGTGAAGCGCACAGTTCAACGTTAGGCATTGCCCATTACCTGTGGAAGCCTGGTGTTGACATTAGACCTAAATGTAACTAATGCATACCCTATTTCTCCTTTTTTTTTTGCCCTGCATACTCAAGCTGATACTCCTGTGTACATTCCCTGTATAGACAGGCAAGGATTAATCCCATCTACTCACTCAACAAAGGGAGTGGAATTTTGTGTGTATGACCATTTGTTTATCCTGCCATTAAGGCAGCCATACTCCAACTTTGGGGAAGGTGCATGCTATGTATAACATGTCATCCATACCCAACGGCTAAACTGGCCTTCCTTTTTGAAATTGGTGATGGGATTTTACATGTGTGCAAGATGTTTTGTGCGCGTTCACACATGGAATCTCGGTTTATAGTCTCATTCGAAGGACTGTACGGGAAATGGAGTCAGAACCAATGTTAACTCAGAGGGAAAAATCCTCCAGTACCGAAACACCTGGCAGAGATTCGAATCGGCAAGCCAGGATCGCCAGGATTCCGAGTCCGGCGCATTACCACGGAGCTTTTCTGGCCCCCATGCATACCATAATTTTATGTAGTCAGCAGGGTTTTTTTTTTGACAGTTTTGGGGACAAGCTGATATGGATTAACCTTTTCACGACATGCTGTGCGATATTGATGGCAATCCAGTTGACCCGTTCACACAACGAACCGTTCTGTCATAACAGCAACGCGCTGCTGTACACCCTGGACATGCCGTGCCTCCGTAATGGCACAACTATAAAAAATTCCGATGTTCTCTCATCAAACATCTAGGGGATGCAGCTGTCATAAATATTTAGAACAGGGTTCTAGCTACTGGAAGGGTAAGTTTATATGCACAATGGTGACCTTTGTGACCCCAGAGTAGTCCGAGCAAAGAGACCCATCTGGCACTGGAAGGCATGTGTGGAATTTCCTGCCTCATATATCAGGCAGAAGAAGAAGAACGATATGTGGTTTTAGAACTAGTTTCAGGAAGTGGTTTAGTGGATGAGGGGGGTAAAGGTGCACAAGCTTATCGAAAAAAAATCTGAGCTTGATTTGTTTGCTCTGTGTGTTAAGTAGTTTTATACACATCTTATCATCTGAAGCCAAAACAATGAAAAGTGTGTACTGTGTGCATATGGTTTAATTTCTTTTTAAAAAAAAAAAAAATCACTTGCATTACACATATTGAATACCTCAGGTTTTCAAAGTAAGAGCGAAATTTTATGCCCCTTTTCTTCCTCATGCTGTTGTCACACTAACAAAACAAATGTAAACAAAATTGTGTTCTCCGTTTTACTTATGTTGTTTCTGTAACTGTAGCATTGCTATTTTACCCAAAATGTATTTAATTCTATGCTTATTACAAAGTTCGCGTTTTACCGTTTCCGTTGATATATAACAGTTGCTTTTTGGGGCTTATATTAGAAGACATATAATCAAATATAAAAAAGCAAAAATCGCACAACTGCAACGGTTGTAAGCATGTGCAGTGCACGCGCCTTTAGGGAATTATGCATGTCTCTGCCGCTCCCGTCTGGAAAGTATTAACCTTTGCCATATGTTGCTTGAGTGGCATAGGTCTGTGGGTGTGCAGGGGTCCTTGCGTTTTTTGAAGAAGTTATGCCTTACCATATGTTTTGGGTCTCCAGGGCTCTGGGCTGTTCTGGCCATTCTGCCTGCTTTGTCTGCCGTAAAACCTAACTGTATGCCACGGATCTCCAGAGACACACACTTTTTCTGATGGAATAATAAAATTATGTAGAGATGGTTTACAGTGACTTGATTATGAAGTGAAAACCGCGACTTAGGTCATTGTGTATCCACAATCCACTGCAAAGGTTAAGTATGTTCTGTTCTAAACACATACATGGATATAAGAGAGGAACCTGAAACCATGCTCATCGTGAGATCAGCATGTGAATTAGGACTGTGGAATTCAGCTTATTTTGTTGTTTGTTAAACAAATTTGAAATGTTAGTGTGGTCTTTTTTAAAATCATGGTCATGCTGAATGATGGTGAGTAACACAGCAGAAATTCTGGCCTAAGACTAAATGACATGAGTCCTGAAGTTTTTTTTTTTTTTTGTTTGTAATAACCCAGAGTGATGTAGGCCCATTGGGATGAGTGCCCATGGAAACAGGAACAATCATTCATTCATTATGCCCATCGCTCCCAGTGGAGCATAGGCCATCGACAACCCTTCGCCATCGCACTCTGCTCTGGGCTGTTCTGGCCATTCTAGTCCAGTTGTCCCTTGTTGTTGCTTCAGCTATGCCTCAGTGTCTAATCAGGAACAATACTTTAAGAGATATGCCTGGGAGCTGAAAAGTCCCATCAAATTGTGTATCTGATGGGGTTTGCCCTATGACCTCAGAGCTGCAATCTATGAGACAACCACTGTTCCTCACAGTGGCTAGATCTCTCGAGTTTCTCACTTAGTTTTCCCACATGGGTCACCTTTCAGATATACAGTTGACAGTCACTGTGGAGCTCTGCTGTACAGGCACCTACACAAACTGATCAACCGGCCATATCCTTCAGAACATATATATATATACACACAACTCGCTGATGTTTACTTGACATTTGGTCAAGAATGAAGATACGTGGACACAAACATTTTTAGAAGTCTCGGCAGTGGTGACATGACCATAATGCTCTTGGTGTGACCGTATGTGTGCAAGTTTGAAACGAGAGGCATGGAATACTGATTTTATCAAGGAAGCGAAGTATGTCAAACAGAAGGAAAAAAAAAAAAGAAAAAATCTTGGCTGTGGGTCAAGATCAGAAAATGTCAAAACAAGTCAGCATCATGTGAAAATGATTCAGCAATTTACAAACTGCTGGAAAAAAAAAAAACACCACCCTGATAGACCACCATTTTATATATATATATATATCCTTGTAATAATGGTGTTGCTAACCGACAACAATTTTAAAAAAGAGTGCTCAACCAAGTTGGGAGCGGCATCTGTTAAAAATTTGATTAAAAATGTAAGCATTTAAATCTACAGCGCTGTTTCTTGCCGACGTCAGGATATGGGGGGTCAGTGGTGTCGGTCGGTGTTTTTGTAGGTGTTCGCTGTCTGCCATCACGTGCAGTCAGTGTTTTTCATGTTTTTTTTATTTCTGTTCGCAGATAGGAACTTCCATTTGTGTCTGCAATTGTTAACCATTTCTATCCTGGTGTTTAGGGTTGCTAATTGTGGTTTGCGTAATATCATATTTTTCTGTTAGACATAAATTACATCTTTTTGAAATGTTATTATATGATGCAGCTCTTTTTAAGATTTTCCAGGATATGTTGTGTTTATTTTTTTTATCTTTGAGTTTCCAAATATATTTACTCAATTCTGTGATTTTTGTATCTTTCTTTGTTAAATGACTGTTTATGATTTGCATATCTAGTTTTATATTGGTTTTCAGTGATACCTATATATGTTTCTTCAGCGTTCTCTGATTTTACAGTGGCTTGATATACAATATTGCTGTGGAGGCATTTATTGTTAGAGGACACTGTTCTTTCTTAGTACAGTTTGCAAGATTTCCTTTCTTCTTCCCCCTCGTTGTCTCTGTACTGCTGCTTTTCATTTTGTTGGTTGAATCAATGATGTTTTTTTGAGATTCAGCATACATGAGTATGATAATTTGACGTTGTACCTGTTAAATATCTTGAATAGCTTGTGCCCTTTTGGGAAAGAAGATGTCAGAATTTTGAAGAATTCTTTCCCTACGTTTGTTTTAACTCTTCCATCGTATAGGGGGTTGTACCATATGATTTTCCTTTTCCTGTTCTTCTTGTGTCTGCCCATATCATTTCCTGGGTCATAGTGTAATTTATAGTTGTAGCCACTTTGGTGTAACGCTTCTTGGTACTCAGCTGCCGTGTTATTAAATACTGTTTCATTACATGACAGATTAGATAATCTCTTGTTTATGCCTCTAGGTATTGTTTTCAGTATGGAAGGTGGGTGATTACTTTTGATGTTTACATAAACAGGTGTGTCATTTGGTTTTTTGTATGGTTTAAATGTATGTTGGTTGAGGTCTAACATAATGTCTAAATAATTCACTATCTTTTTGTTTGCTTCTGTGGTGATTTTTAAATTTTGATCGTGGAAGATTTTGTACAATTCCAGCGAGGCCATCATCTCTGTACAGTCCAATTTGTTTTCCAAGTTTTTTTTTTAATATGAGATAGCATAAATAGTCCAACAAGTTCGCAGGTTTCGGCACCATCATACGATCCCATAGTAACATCTAAAGTTGAACTTTTCCTGGTGTTCTTGGTCCAAGTCTCGTTTTTTGCTGTGGAGTAAAGTTTTCTTTGTATGGAAAATGATTTCCATTTCTAACCCTGATATTTCAGTGTATTTGTTGGCAAATTCTATAGCTTTGGCGATCATCTATAAAATTTGCCAACAAATACACTGAAATATCAGGGTTAGAAATGGAAATCATTTTCCATACAAAGAAAACTTTACTCCACAGCAAAAACGAGACTTAGACCAAGAACACCAGGAAAAGTTCAACTTTAGATGTTACTATGGGATCGTATGATGGTGCCGAAACCTGCAAACTTGTCGGACTATTTATGCTATCTCCCATTTAAAAAAAAACTTGAAAACAAATTGGACTGTACAGAGATGATGGCCTCGCTGGAATTGTGCAAAATCTTCCACGATCAAAATTTAAAAATCACCACAGAAGCAAACAAAAAGATAGTGAATTATTTAGACATTACGTTAGACCTCAACCAACATACATTTAAACCATACAAAAAACCAAATGACACACCTGTTTATGTAAACATCAAAAGTAATCACCCACCTTCCATACTGAAAACAATACCTAGAGGCATAAACAAGAGATTATCTAATCTGTCATGTAATGAAACAGTATTTAATAATACGGCAGCTGAGTACCAAGAAGCGTTACACCAAAGTGGCTACAACTATAAATTACACTATGACCCAGGAAATGATATGGGCAGACACAAGAAGAACAGGAAAAGGAAAATCATATGGTACAACCCCCTATACGATGGAAGAGTTAAAACAAACATAGGGAAAGAATTCTTCAAAATTCTGACATCTTCTTTCCCAAAAAAGCACAAGCTATTCAACAGGCACAACGTCAAATTATCATACTCATGTATGCCGAATCTCAAAAACATCATCGATTCAACCAACAAAATGAAAAGCAGTACAGAGATAAACGAGGGTGAAGAAAGGAAATCTTGCAAATTGTACTAAGAAAGAACAGTGCCCTAAACAATAAATGCCTCCACAGCAATATTGTATATCAAGCCACTGTAAAATCAGAGAATGCTGAAGAAACATATATAGGTATCACTGAAAACCAATTTAAAACTAGATATGCAAATCATAAACAGTCATTTAACAAAGAAAGATACAAAAATCAAACAGAATTGAGTAAATATATTTGGAAACTCAAAGATTAAAAAATAGACTACAACATATCCTGGAAAATCTTAAAAAGAGCTGCATCATACAATAACATTTCAAAAAGATGTAATTTATGTCTAACAGAAAAATATATATTATGCAAACCACAATTAGCAACCCTAAACACCAAGATAGAAATGGTCAACAATTGCAGACACAAATGGAAGTTCCTATCAGCAAACAGAAATAAAAAAAACACATGAAAAACACTGACTGCACGTGATGGCAGACAGCGAACACCTATAGAAACACTGACAGCACTGACCCCCCATATCCTGACGACTGCACCAGCAAGAAACAGCGCTGTAGATTTTAATGCTTACATTTTAATCAAATTTTTAACAAATATATATATCCTTGTGTATGCATGTCCTCACATTGAATGAAATGTTGCTTTTTTCTTGTGTTAATCCTTTTTCTCCCACGCTACACACGTACCCAGGAAACAAACTGCTTGTTCTTGCCCAGAGAGATGCCCACCGGGGGGGGGGGGGGGGGGGGGGGGGGGGGGAAACTGGGCAAATGGATCCAAACAAGTACCATCCATAATCAGACAGTAGGTTGCCTATAGAATATCATGGTTTATTCTGTATAATTACAGTCATAATAAATAGAACAATAACACGAGCGCATCCCACATACATGAAAGTCTTGTCTCCACACATCTTAAGCCACATAAAAAGCAATAGCCATCTACAGTACAAGTTTGCCTATAAACAAAACACATTTGATCTTGCGTACGTGTCGGCAAACATGCATAACTCAGGATACATGCAATGGAGAATGTGTGTTAAATAATGCTGCTTGTTTGCTCTCGTTGGGTTACTGCGCTACATTTTAAACCATTGGAAGAAACAGCAAATTCAAATGTGTTCTTTGCAAAATTTGCTCAAAATGGGGTGTGCTTTTTCTTTGTAAAGGGGAGCACAAAGAGAACGCTTGCTCGCGATAAAAGCGAGCGCCTTGGGACAAGCGCTTGAAATGTTGCTCCAAATTTGCTTGTGTGCCGCACAAAAAGCACGCTCGCTTTATCGCGCCTGCGATTTGAAGCGACGCTTGGAAAGCGTCAAGAATCAAAAGTTAATTCTTTCTCGCGAGCGTCTTCCTGGTGCCCCGTCGCGTGTTGTTGGTGAAAATTGCACCAGTTCTTTGTTATCTTTGGTTCAATTCTTTCTAAGATGTATTTGAATGTCTCTTGGCTCATTCTCAAGTAGGAATGAAAACGAGAAGGGCTCCTTTTAGGCAAAGGAAACAATTTATGGTATTCACTTTCCATTCACCTCCTTTGATTAATCTCATGAACGCCCACTCTTTTGCGTTTTCCCAGGATCATTTTCGGCAGCAGAACACTGTCCAGCAACAAAAGTTCGTCTTCACTTGAATCCGCCATACTGCCAAATGACCTAGCTCTACCAGTCACGAGCGCGCTGTACAATCTTTCTCTTTGTGCACCTGAACGCCAAGCAAGCGCTTTCTTTACAAGCGCTCGCGCTATCGCAATCACTCGCTTTATCGCAAGCGTTCTCTTTGTGCTCCTACTAAAACAAACATATAAGGAATACACTTGTGTTTTCCTAGAAACCGACAATACATAGGGAAAGTAAAGAGACCAATTTTCTGCGTTCATATTTTCTTAAACATACGTCTGCACCAATTTTTAAAATTATGCATCAGATCGAGAAGAGAAAGAAACGAACATTCAAGAAACGACAAAACCACTCATTTCAAGAATTGCTGGAAAAGTACTAACGAACAGAATTCAACAATGTTGATTGTAAATTCTACAAATATTGATTGTGGACCCGATAGTTAGTTGAACATAAACTTGGTGGAATTAAAATCGTAAAAGATTAAGCAAACAAAACGAACAAACAAAAAAGACGCGCAGCTATGTTGGTGACAACGTATCTGAACACAAAATCTATCAGAATGTAAAAGATTTACACAGATATGGTTGCCATGAAACAAAGATGCTTCACCCTTTCTGAAGACATTTGAATTTGGGGATGCACAGCATACAGACCTGTTTACCTTTACGATTTTGCCATAATTTTTACGGCGAAAAGTGCAAATGACAGGAATTATCCCCCCCCCCCCCCCCCCAAAAAAAAAAAAAAAATTATGGGGGAAAAAAATCAGAGAAACAAAATTGTTAAACGCTAAGTTTCATCTGCTACCATTTCGGTTAAAAGCAGTAAGAAGACATTTCCCAGCGTGCCTTGTGTCTTTTATCTTGTCAAAGATGGCGACAAACTATTCGCACACGCCAACTACCAGATCTTCAAATTTTCAAAAGTTGCGAAAGCATTATGATTATGAAGATTACGAGTTTTTTTTGTTTGAAATTACAGTTTCATTTTTTTTTTCTCTGAGATATTACAGGTACACTAATTTGGGGTAAACAGGTCTGCAGCATAGAATCGATCAGAATGTAAAAGATTTACACAGATATGGTTGCCATGAAACAAAGAAACCCTTTCTGCAGACATTTGAAATTGGGGATGCACACAAAACCAGGTGGCCAACCCTGGTCTTGACATACATGCCCCCTTCCCCTCCCACTGTCATCCCATCAGCATCAACAACAAAAAAAATAAATCTGCAAGGATGAACATATTCTTTCATAATCGCAGTTCCACAGATTTTTGGCAAAATGGAGAGAGAAACGTACTTCAAACCAGAAAACCATTGCAAACAAACTGAACAATGTTCATTACATAAAGCACAAATAAAAATGCATAACAACTGGATGTGTCCGCAGTGGTTGCGTAGATTTATGGGCAATGAGCAAAAAAAAAAAAAAAAAAAAAAGATCTTGATTTCCACTTAAAGTGTGAACAATAATCGCAAAGAAGGCGAGGACTCTCCTTCCTTAAATGGCCCATAATCGGTGAAATGGGGGGAAAAAAGTCATAAAAAGGTTCATAACTGAAGATAAATATACACAAAATCATAACAATGGATATGCAAACTGATCACTAGCACATATGTGCTTCATGAATAGACAGGCTGTTCCCAGTCCCCATTCTATCTCCCTCTGTCCTCTTTGATCAATTTTCACTGTTCAACTAATTTCACATTTCCATAAAACCTGTCAGCCCCTGCCCTTCCCCCTGCCTCTCACCTGAAGCAACCAACAAAGAACTGTAGAGAAAACATGATTGTAAAATATTGCTGTGTCCCAAAACATTCCATCTTCTAAATAATGGCAAGAAATCAAAATAAAAAATAAGAAAATTGGAAAAACATGATATGGATGTGGATATATTCAGTTTGATATACATAGAATCTTCAGAAGATCATCGATCAATGAGGAGAATGGATGTAACAACGATGACTGGTCAAAATAATTTGACTTGTATATTGTTCCCCATCACTTTCTGTACAACTACAGGATATGTTACTTTGCACTGTGAACTGCACTACCATGATGGGTCTTGGCCTCTACTGTACTAGGACTTTTTGTTTCCCTTGCCCAACCAATTGCCTCGAGGTCAATGGACCTCCAGTGTACCCATGAAGGGGGTTCAGGCACTGCCAGCGTGCTGGTACTTCAGGATTTTCTGAAAAATGGGAATCACATCTCTCCAACTATCTCCCTGTGGTTCTCACCAGTGCAGTTTACAGTGACAGTGACAACTTTACCAGCTACTCAATCCCCCCCCCCCCCCCCCCCCCCCCCTTTCATAAAGCCTTCAGACACCAACCATCTACTGGCACCAATAACCTCTGACATTTGAAATTTTTTTTATATCCACAAACTGCAACCAGAGTTGTGCAAGGTCTATCGATGGGACGCTTGCAATGCTGTTTTGCAACAGCCAGTACTTTGGGGGAAAATCTGAAGGGCAGGTATCAACCCCAAGCCTTGAAGATGGGCGACGTCGCAGGGAGCACCGATCCAAAAGACGCCCAATGTGTACCATAGTGATCCCAGCATGACATGAAGGCACTGCTGATTGAGGCAGCAAGGTGGTAGACACACACTGCATCACAAACCTGCCTAGGCGGTGTTAAAGATGGGGGCTTCGTGGGCCCTCTAGACCATAGCATTCAGGAGGCCATACATACCTCTTGCGGTCAAACCTTACAACATAAATCATAGGCCGAGAGCATCTACTGCCTGGACTGCATGAGCAAGTCAGGAAGCGCGCGGTCAGATTTCAAATACATAAAGGTTTTTTTTTTTGTTGTTCATGTTAAATGACACTGTCACACCATTTAAAGCTTTGTTATTCTTGATCTGGGCATTTGCACAATGGATGTAGGCTATTATTCTTATATCAGAGGTCATGACCCTAAAACAGGAGCACACTTGCTAGAAGAGACACCTGTCATTCATTTAGAAGAATCCTGAAGTGTTTGGAACAGGCAAGACAAAATACCACCTGCCATTTCAACAGTTATGGCCATACACAGTCTGTCAGCTATGCAGTTTGACCTGACCTCAGCCACAGGAATGAAGTAGCCTGTGTGTAGCAAGAACCTTCAAAAGCACAGCACTATGTTACTGCTGAGTAGTGTGGCAAGTTGGCACAACAAGGCTGATGCTGACGGCAGTCGGATCTGCTGCCCACTTGGCCTGTATAGGTTGTGACCAACCCCGTAACTAGTGGGCAATGTGTAAGGCTGCTGTACAGTGTCAGTAGTAGCCCTGGCCATAGTGACTAATTATGGTATGACACACACACACCCTTATCTCCCATCGCTCCAAATCCACTGGTGTGGACCAAAAATAGTTCAACACACTCCGAAATCTACAGCATAAACTAAACATGCTGACCATGAATGTCAAAGCACACACCATTTGCGAAAAACAAAGGGAACAAGTTGTACACCATTTGCGAAAAAAACAAAGGGAACAAGTTGTACGCTCTACCAATTATCCAGTTAAAGGAAGGAGAGAACAAGCACAGCTGCAGTGAACCACTGCTCGTTCCGAATGATACCAGTTATGAACCACAGATGACACAACTTGTGATAAATCAATATAGGTGTTTATCAACTAACAGACATTTGAAGAAAGTGATCAGATTTGTGAAAAATTGAAAGCTTATTTGTATGATTTTCATAACTGTGAAACAAACTATGTATACTCAAATACGTGGACTGCAGAAAGGAATTGTGATACATTTGACCTTTATCACTACTGGGCTAGTGAGCGCACAAAGTTGCAGCATTCTGAAAGCTTTTTTCTTTCAATTTTTTTTCCCCCTGAAAACCAGAACCTGTGACTTTACTCATGCGCATGTGTGTTGCTCCAAATCCCTCCACAATAAATTTGTGTTTGAGAATAATTCATTACCTCACAAGGTCCTGATGAAAAATGCTAGCAACTTGTCTGTAAACTTGACTGCAGTATTGAACAAAAAACATACTGGGTTTGTCAGTTCCTGCTGTAAATCACTCTAGTTTTTTTTGTTGCTTGAATCAAACTGTGTATATGCCAAAATACAACACTCACAACATTACAACCTCTACAGTGTATATCACTGTACATGTGTATGTGCACATGTGTGTACATTTAGTTAGGCCTAAATGAATCCATTGAATGTGTGGCGAGGTTGAAAACCACACAAGGTTGATCCTAGGATTGGACACCTTTGAAAACATTTTGACAAATCTTGCACATACTGACAAATTATTAGAGGCTTGGAATTTGTCCTGGAAAAAAAAAAAAAAAAAAAACTCTACAATTTGCATACAACATGTTGATCATTCGTGTGGAATTTGTCCTGGAAATAAAAAACAACAACAAAAAAAAACTCTACAATTTGCTTAAAACATGTTGATCATTTGATGTCTCCAGATTCAGCGCCTGGCTTGTCTTGTTCCAGTCCATTGCTGCTGTTGGTTGATCCCCTCAGTTGCAGCAGGAGTCGAAGACAAAAGGCCGCAGAAGACGGAGAATCTGTGTGATGTCCGGACAGCAGAACACACAAAGATGGAGGATCATGAGTAAGGAGGGCAAAGGTGAATGTGTCATCAGGGTCACACGAAGCCAAACAACTCAGTGAAGCATCGAGCATGCAGAACTGAAGACGTGGCGCCCATCAAGTGAACAAGTGTTGCAATCCACAGAAAAGAAAAAAAAAGGAAAGACAGACACGGTCATGCTCTTTGATAATAACCT
Organism: Conus betulinus; assembly: GCA_016801955.1. Lineage (NCBI taxonomy): Eukaryota > Metazoa > Mollusca > Gastropoda > Neogastropoda > Conidae > Conus > Conus betulinus. The sequence continues at coordinate 77,187 of JADBJO010004674.1, forward strand.
AAATCACTTGGTTCAGCATTCATTTCAAAAAAAAAAAAAAAAATCACACAAGCGTCATAAACCAAGGAAGTACATCTTCAAAAAATCCAATTTTGCAAACGATCAAATTCAACAAAGAGCACACATTTACGCTTTCAGACAATTTCTGGTTTTACACAAGAATCCAACCTGTCCAATAGCCAAGTGCTAATGTGAGTGTGTGTATGTGTGTGACTCTTCCTGAACATGTGCTGAAAGCATGTGTGTATGTGTGCGACTCTTCCTGAACATGTGCTGAAAGCATGTGTGTATGTGTGTGACTCTTCCTGAACATGTGCTGAAAAGCATGTGTGTATGTGTGTGACTCTTCCTGAACATGTGCTGAAAGCATGCGCATGCTTTCCTTCCCATGGCAGTCTGGTGCCTTGAACTGCTGTAACGAACTCTTCACTATGCAGTCAGTGGAAAATCTTAATTCCTTCTTGTTCCTCTCTTCTCTCTGTGCAACTGTGTCATTAACAGAATCAAATTAGTATCACAGAAGAACTGATTTTGGGTTTTCCTGGAAAAAAAACAAAGACTTTCACATTCATTTTAGTGTGAACAAATGGATGTCCCCCACCCCTGATCTGGTCCTATTTCAATCCTAGTAATCCCTTGTATGCGACAGCTGTCATCAAATGAACGAATCTTCTGTTTAACGTGTTTTCCACCATAATTAGTTCTATTACACAGCACAGTTATCGTCATCCTTTACACAGAGAACACACTAATGTATGATTTCGTCACTCCGCAAGAACCCCAAGTTCGACCTTCTTCACCTTCCCCCTCCTCTCCGTGATCCTTGGGAGCGAATGAAGACGGCAAAATCAGCATAAAAAACAAACCAGTCAAAATGGGCTCCCCCCGCTGTCACCCCCACCCGATCATAAACTTCAGAGTGAACAAACAGATCCCATGATGGACAGATTCCTGTAAACTATAGTGAAGTCAAAGGTCATGGCGATTCAAACTCACTGCGACGTTTTGGGTGACAGTGATGTTACTGAATCTTGACGACGCTTCCAGGTTAAAAGTCCAGGTCACAGTGAAATACCTGGGCCGCGAGAATACACAGAGGTAAAAGTGACCTGCTGAAAGTCACTGCTGTTCCCATTACAACTGCCTCGATTCTGTGCATCGAAGTCGTCCCTGTGCGATGATAAACTGCCACAGTTCATCATGACCCAGTTTCAGTCGCCCCACTTTTCGGCCTTGATGTGTACATGCCACTTGTCAATAACCTTGATGTAAGTTCCTGCGACGGGAGGGAATCTGCTAAGCATGGGGATCTACTTGCAGATAATTTAGAGTCTGAGGGGTTATTTCACCATCATTTAATCCCACTAGAATCCCAATCCTTTGGAAGGTGACTAGAACATTCTTTTCAAAATCTTGCACAGTTTCCAAACAGAAAAATGATGGATCAACCTGTAACCTAATCTGCCTAAAATGGAGTGTACCCCCCCTCCCCCACTCTCCTTTGGGGGGGATGTGGGGGGGGGGGGCATAGTTCATCGCCTTTGAACAAATTCATATGACAGAAGCAAAAGCAACTATACAAATCAAAGAAAATCTTACTAACAAAAGTTTTCAATAATTTCAAGCAAATAACTGACTAACTTGAACAGTGCATATTTCTCAATTTTTCTTTTCAGTGGTACAAACAGCTTACAATTTGCTGATTATGAAATGAACAATGACAAAAAGCATAACAAATGAAAGAAAACGTAACAACATGATATAGGATACACAAGATTATTAAGTAAAACTGCCTAACAATAGAAAACATTACATTGATTACGGGCTCGACACTGTCAAGCCCAACCACCAAAACATTTGCTGTAAACTGGCATATCAACCGAATCATAACCACACAGTCTCTTATAAAAAGTATTCACTTTCATGTAGCATTCCAATTCAAGTACAACAAAGGATACAAGATAACTCAAGATTGTACAGGAAAAAATAATCACAAAACATTTTTCAAACAATATATAACTGACAAATACACGAAAACCTGACATCTACAGACAAAATAGAGATCACTACAAAATCGGTTGCGTAATAACACTACGACTTCCAACAAAACTGGATGTCTCGGAAATCGGATCAATAGAACATTTGGCACTGTACAGATCTAGGGACAAAATTTCATGCATGTTAACACAAGCAAATGTTCTGTTTTGGAGGGGTGGTAGTAGCGAAGTCAATGAATGTACTCATAATAAATGCTACACATTTCCTCTCCCAGACATTTCCGTCTTGCTCCCATCAATCTTCCTCTGGTCCCCATCTCGCTCGCTCTCTCTTTCCTCCATCCCCATCTTCTCTCTTTCTTGTATCATTTCATTTTCCATAAAGTGAACATACTGCAATTATCCAGTCAGTGCATGAACATTTCCATTTCCATGGCTCTGCTTATGTTTCTTCCCTCTTCTTTGCAGTTTGTTTCTGGGTTCCTTTTACTTCTATTTTGCGTTAGAATTTTCTTTAACCTTTCAAGTGACTGCTAATGATCTTAGCAAGTCTAAATCCATGCAAAATGTCACCTTATTAGGAAATAAAACCAACTTGATCTTAGCAAGTCTAAATCCACGCAAAATGTCACCTTATTAGGAAATAAAACCAACTTCATATTCATTACTATGGCCACCAGTATAATATACCTGAATATCCATGCTGATGCTTAACTGCTTCATTTTATCAGGCTTAGAATTTGGGAGTGGAATTTTTCAGAACTGGCTAAAATCTAGCTAGATAAACATTTCTCTTCTAAACTTTAAAAATCATCATTACAAAAAGGGGGGGAAAAAAAAGAAAAGAAGAAAGAGCATCCATACATTTTTGTCTTTGCACTTTTACCACAGGTCTGGTGAAAAGTCAAAACTCAAATAATAAAGCCAAACCTACAGATAAAAAAAACAAACCCAATATTTTGAATCACACAAATGACTGACGCCCGCCAACACATTCAAGTCGTTTCCATCCTCACACGCATGGCGGAACTAAATGATGCGCACAGTTAAACCATGCAAATACAATATATAAACAACAACAAAATCAGAAAAAAGACACACGTGTATATATATATATATATATAGATACACACAATACCACAAAATAGCAAAGGTTGATGCCAAATCTTGTGTAATGGTTGATTAAATCTGATTAGACAGATTTCACACTGTCACAGTCATGGATGGTTGGTATATCACAAAATGAAGTGATAAAACGAGTGGCAGCCATGCAAGAACAGACACAGAGAGCAGACAAATACAGCTTGGCTCCAAAGTTTTCACACGTTCTCACTCTCTCTTCTTCATGCATCCAGTCGCCTATCGCTAATCCTGTCCAGCTTTATAGAAGATGCTACACCTCAGCACTCTCTCTCTCCACCACACAATCTCTCTCTCAACCTGTCTCCTTCTTTTTCTTTTCCCACAATTCCAATCCTCACCTGTACACTGTTCACAAACACACTTTGCATATAACTTTTATAATACTTCCTCTGCGCAATGCTTCCTTCATCTTCTTCTCTCTGGAATTAAATCAGGAGCCAAGATTCCAGACACGCGGTCTGTGCCACTCTGGGTTGGAGAGTGAACGTTGAATCTGGTCGAGAACAAAGGCCTATGACAACTGGTTTTGATCTGCTGATGGTCGATTCGAGTCTTTCAGTCCCAGCAGAACTAGGTATGGAATCTGTGTGTTTAGAACTGTGACATGTGCCTGCAGTACATACTTCAAATCCTCCACATTACCCTCTCCCCCAGCTGTCACAGGATCCGCTATCTTTCGGCAGACGCTGTAACAGCTGCATTTTTAATTCGTGAGTGAACCACAAGGCTCTTAAAAAAAAAAATATATGCAAGAATATGAAACTTCATGCAACAAGTTGCTGAAAATAACAGTACATCATTAAGGCCATCAAACCACAGGATATGTTGGTACCGTTATGAAAAAAAGGTTGTCTAACATTTGTCAACAAAGCTTTGGAAACGGAGGCAATACCCAGCACAGTGTACAGAAACCAACAAAAACTAAGGATCTCAAACAGAAGGCCGCATGAACATTCAAGAGGGTTCTTGGATTTCAAGATAAGGACTTCGTAAATCATTTACGTTTTGTTTTCTGCCTGAAATTCAACTGTGGATTTCACCAAACAGTTCACAACAAACTTCTTTTACTCTGTAATGTACCTCTACTATTTTCGGACCTACTGGTCTGCCACTTTTACTTCCACAGCTTCCACTGAAAATAAGTAATTCAATTAATACAAAACTCGAAATACAATCAGTCTAGATAAACTACATCTAAAATAATTTTTGATTCAAGACCAGAATGTCAAGAGCAATGCTGCCTCCTTGAGCAAAGATATTCATCCTTCGCTGTGTTAACAATATAGTTTGAATTAGGTTTCCTTTCTCTCCTCATCGTTGAAGGATGTAGAAGGCATCCCAACTGTTTCTGTGACTCTACCACAACCAAGAGTAGTCAACTCTTTCATAATAATCTCTGATGTGTGTGTCTGAAGGTTGGCCGATTTGAATGTTTTGGACCGTTTAGCATCTTTACTGCAGTCTCGTTTTTGTTCTCTAAAGATTCGAGCAGACGTTCCTCAACTTAAACAGCTTTTCATTTGACAGTGTTTTTGAGAAACTGATACTGATAAAGTGATGATGCATGCGTTAGTTGTGCCAAATCTGGCATTTTTCAAGCTATGTGTATACGATATGCCGCATCACATAAAAAAATTGTATCCACAGCATATTCATTTACTTACTTCATGGCTTCAATATGTACAGTCATATGCTTACTTTTCCTACCCCCTCTCACCCATCCAACGGTTTTTATTCTACACTACAGGGTATTTCTCTGTGTAATATACTCATGTTAATGCTGAAAACTGGCTTTACCATGGTAGCAATCTCCCCTTTACCACAGTCAAGGTGAACACACAGGCTGCCATACCATTTCCTACTGTTACCTGACATTCCCTTTGTTACACACCTCTTGTTCCTCCTTCCCCTCCACACTCGTTTCCTTCCTTACAGCCTTTCTCTTTCAGCTTTTCCCACGGGGAAAAGCCCTGTTCACAAAGATATCCTCTCTCTTACAGCATGGTCCAACCGCAGCATTCAATCCATTCTATATTACACATTAAGAACTGGTTAATTAACACTCGCGCCTGCTGGACCACAATTCCCTGCCTCCCTTTCCCTCCCTACGGTGTTTTTTTCCCGGTAAGGCGCCTGTCGGCACGAGGCCTAAATATGGATGACGTCCAATCGGTTTCCTTTGCGGGTTATTCTCACATTGCCACTCTGAACTTCCGGCTGCCCGTTCTTGAACGACACTTCCACTGTGTGGCCTTTGAAACTCCGCGAACATCCTGCGCAAAACAAAGAGCAAGATCACTCAACAATGTTGCGTGTTTAGCTTCTAGTGCATGATGTTTAGCTTCTAGTGCATGATCTTCAATCACAGCAGTTTACAAGTCAACAGTTTTGTGTATCATGTCCAAGTTTGTCAAATCTTAAATCACATACGTCTGGCATGTATTTAGACAATTCCAGAGGCTTCTATACAGTGAGGAAATATTCTGTACAGCATCACTTACCATGATTTGTAAAATAAAAAAAAAAAAAAAGTGACTGAACTGCATTTAAGGAAATGCAATCTGGAATTGATTTTTGTGATTTCTGAAAATACTTATTCATTCCAGAAACTGAACTGGATGTCAGGGCACACTAAACATGACACTAATTAGGATGACTTTTTGAAAGTTCATATTAAAAACAGTCACTGGACTGTATGCATGGAATATACATTACCAAAAAATTCAGGACAGGATTATTTAATTACAAACAGATTCAACTGTACTTGTTCAGTATCTGATTTACATGTCTTCAGACTGGTCTCATTTTTTTTCAAAATGTTGGGGATAAAAATCACCTGTCAGTTTCACACATTGTGCTTTCTTTTTTTTTTTTTTTTTTTTTTTTTGTGTGTGTGTGTAAAGTTTATAAGACATGCACAACATACGCACTCGCGTCCTCTCTACCACTCTCTCCACCAACTAAGGGGGAAAAGAGGGGTCTGACAGGAGGATCTGGTCATGTTGTGACCTACTGACCGTGGGGAGACCTGCACCTCGGGCTGTTTGCCAGTCTGTGTCTGGATGGCCATCACCACCTTGGCCACGATCTCTATCAAGTTGTCGTTGCTGAACACAAAGTCTCCCTTCTTGGTCAGCACATCCCCATTCTCTTGCTGTCTCATGTGCACACACACACACAGACAGACAGACACACACACACACACACACACACACACACGCACGCACACGCACGCACGCGCGCGCACACACACACACACACATTAAAACATTGTCTGATTGAACCACAAATAATGTCTTCAAGTGTTTGAATTTTGGCATCTCTTTAAAAGTGCTAAGCTGATCAGGATCAGGACATGTACATTGCTGGAACCTTCCTAGGTTATAAAGCAACGGAAAAAAAGAGAGTAGCCCACATTCTTACTTTTTTTTTTCTGATGAAAAAATGCAACAGGAAGTAAGAACAATATGGGTGAAGAATTTTTACCAAAGACAAAACACAAATTTTTCATTAGCACAGATGGATTGGAAAGTCCTGAAAGCATCACCTGACTGACTTCAAAAACAAAGTCTCAGTCCTTTTCTTCAGGTTGATGCGCTCAAATGCATACCTTCCTTCATGCAGAGGATGCATTTAGTGTGTGCGAACTTTGTTTCCCTCACATATTATTCACTTAAGACTGCTTCCACATGGCTCATAATCACACATAGCTGTACCTGCAACCTGTAAGAAAAAACCTATTTCAAACCGTGGTAAAGAGAGGAGGACGAATTGACCTGTCCCGACTTTCTGTAAACAAATGAAAGATGACCACTTATTCCTATAGGAGGACATGGAAGAAACAAGGTGATGACAATAAGAAAAAAATAAAAAAAAAAAAAAAAACCCCAACAATTCTGACCTTCTGTAAATGAAAGACGGCTAGTTTATCTTTGTAGGGCGAGGTGGAGATCTTGGTCACCAAGCTGAGGGGGATGCGGTATTTCAACGTCAGACTCTTCGGATCCAGAATCAGGATGGCCTGGGAGCTGATCACCATCAGCTTGGACACCATCTGAAGGAGACCCAGCACACTGCTGATTGCGACAGAATACATGCACAAAGGGAAACCACCCAATACATAACAACGGATGTCATGCTTTTAAAGGCTTTTTCCTGGAATAGAATCTGTGTGTCTGTTTCAGTTCCACCCAATACATAAACAAGATGTCACGCTTTAAAGGCTTTTTCCTGGAACAGAATTAGTGTGTCTATTTCAGCTTTACCACAGCACCCCTTTATTTAAAGACCCAGTTTTCAATGATTTCTGGAGCTGCTTACATGACCTATTTTTCATAGCCAAGCCTACAATATAGTGTCATATTAAGGCAGACAGCACTGGCAAACATCCAAAATTATCAGCAGATCCCCTCTCTCCATCACATGCATGCATGAATGCACACACACATACACCTACACATATGCGCGGGCATATACACACACACATACACAAGCTAACACAATCCCCTACAACTGACCTTTCCATCTGCCCTGTTGATTTTCATGATGTTGTCGGCGAAGACTACGTCACCGTCATCGGTTGGTTTGAAGTTCTTCAGCCACTTGGATTCTGGGACAGGCCGAAGTAGTCTCCCTTGTATGGCACCGGCACTCTGACAAAGTAGTGAGTGACAGGACCATTACTCTTCCTTTGATGAAAAGCCTCATTTTCAATCCATAACTTATCGTTTTATTGGTTGATTTACTGGTGGAACATTTCAACGCATGGTTTATCTTCCTTCCTTCTCACCCAATGTCTACTACTACATTTTTGTACATGGTCCACATGCTGCTTCTGCAGGACACAAACTCCCTGTCAAAAAGTTTTTCTCCCTTTTAATCTGAACAATGTATGCCACCATTCCCGCTTTGGGTACAGTTGGTTAAAGAGACAAATGAAAATGTTCCAAAAGACAGTCTGTCCACCGTTTCCTGAGTATTTTCAGCTGCGGCCTAAATGAAACATTTCCCTAAACAATTCCAGAGTGAGTTTCAGTTTTACGGGGAACATGTGGGAACTTTTTCATCCCTCCTTAACCAGCTGCATTTTCAAAAAAAGAAACAATTTAAAACCTTTAAATATAATGTGTATGTTTCTGTGTCATTTTAAAATAGTGTTTGGTATAACAGTTAAATGGTTTGAATTCTTGACAAAATGCTCCATCAAATAAAGGAGAGAGAGAGGCCCAGCTTTAGAAGATTTGAGAGAAAAATCCACTCATTTTTCAAACAATTAATCCTCACTAGGCCTGAGATCCTGAAGTCAGTCTGAGTGAACCTCCCCCTCTAAAACAATGACATCAGACAGATTTTCCACAATGCGGTTGGAGTCAAGTGTCACAGCTGTTTCACTTTAGGGTGACGTGGTAAGGCTGATTTTCATCACCGCAGTCTGAGTAAATCTGCACAGCTGTCATCAGGCAGATCTTTTTTTTAATACCTGAGTGAACGTTTCACTGTGGGCCTGAGAGAGGACGGACAGGAAGTAAGGCAGACTCACGTAGGGGGATAGGTGTCTTTTTTGTCCTTGAAGAGATCGCTGGCCGTCAGTTTTTTCCCGCATCCTGTGTTGAGCCTTGCTGTCAAATCTCTGTCGGTACTTGGAACACTGCACACACAACACTGCACACACACACATAAACTCATACAGCGTCACAACATTTTTGTGAAAACATGTTGTATAAATGGTTCTTCCTACTCAAGTAAGCAGGCATATGCATGCACACATACCTGCTACAAAGAATGAAAAATATGGAAACGTGTAACATCATAATCACAAACTTATATCAATCCAACCTTATCACACCACACACACACACACACACACACACACACACACACACAAGAGCATGTGGTGTGGTCCACCTTATAAAACAAACTGTATCTATACCTTTATTTATTTCATTTTCCCATAAAAACAACAACAGGTGGGAAGATCTCTCGACCATTAATTTCCCAGTGTCTAAAATCGATCTGCTAGACACCTGAGGCTCCTTCAGTTAAAAAGAATAAATAAAAAAGATGAGCAGTGGGGAAAACTTGTTTAACGATCGAGAATTCAATGAGAAGACTGACAACAATGGTCCTTACTTGCTGCTAATAAGAAATGTATTTCAAAAGTTTGTTTGCCAGAATATCAACGAGATGTTTTAAATGTGTAATAACTTCAATCAATATCCTACGACTCATGCAGCAAATCCTCAAGTTTTATTATCATCTCAGCTTAAGATTTATGGATAAATCTGTACAATTTCATGCATGATTTCCCTCAAATATAAAAGACACAGCAGTTTTACTGTTGTTGATAGAGACGCGCTATGTTATGTTCTTGGCATATGCAATACAAAAGACCTCAAAGAGAGCTGAAAGTGGATACAGAAGTTTTACTGTGGTCGATAGAGATGCACTACGTTATGCTCTCAGCATACAACAGACCCCAAAGAGTATCAAAGGTAAATTTAGCAGATGAGGGTCTCTACAACACACAGAGAGAAGGAAACAAGGTCATATGACCGACCTACCCTCCAGCAGCGGTGGAAGAGTTTCTTCAGCTCCTCGGAGGTGGTCTGGAAGCGTCTGGGGGAGGTGGGCCAGTCCGGACAGATGGGGGACATGGAGGGCAGACTGTCCCGCAGCTTCAGCAGGTACTGACGCTTCTGCAAACGTCCAGCATCACCTTTCAGAGTTACCACCCTTCTCCGTGGGATTGGTGGAAAAAGCACCACCAGGGTTTGTACTTGACAAAAGGCACAAAATCTCTACAAACCTTCTCACAAGCTTTTAAGAGCCTATTGGACTAAAACTTCAACTCAACGTGTAACGAACACTGCTTGTAAGTCTCACAATAAAAACAAACACTTGTGTATAACCTTACCTTCACTTCATAGAAGGGGCAATCTGCTTCAAACTATAAAAGCAGAATTCACTCATGATGATACTGTTGGCAAGATCCAGTTCCCCAAGTATCTCACAACTGCTCACATTTACTGACTTTTTTTTTGCTAAAGTATAATATCAAACAAATGTTAACTTCTCATTCAATCCAGGCAGACCAGTCCCTCCATATTTCAGGGGTTTTCATCTCTTTTTTGCCTTCTTCGTCATGTTGCTCTCTTTCCAGCACCCCTGAGACAGCCACAGCCACACCCAGGTCTGTCTTGCTGCAGTCCCAGCGCCAGCAGTCCACAGGGAGCGATCAATATCTGCTTGTCAACTGGCAACTTCACATGGACACACTGTCAACTGGCAACTTCACATGGACACACTGTCAACTGTCAACTTAACATGGACACACTGTCAACTGGCAACTTCATGTGGACACACTGTCAACTTCACATGGACACACTGCCAACTGGCAACTTCACGTGAACACACTGTCAACTTCACTTGGACACACTGTCAACTGGCAACTTCACGTGGACAAACTGTCAACTGGCAACTTCACATGGACACACTGTCAACTGGCAACTTCACATGGACACACTGTCAACTGGCAACTTCACGTGGACATACTGTACTGCAGCTGAGGCACTTTGTCGGCATTTAAGTGGTTTCCGATCTGCTTTAACAACTCCGGATGCCACTCACCATGCCCCTTACTAATGAAAACAACTTGTTAAGTCATACGGGCTAACCTAAACATCCATAACCCTTTCAAGAATGACCCTCTCCATCCCCCATTCTACTAGCCTTTATATTTCATTATTTGGCTGGCACAATCTCCTCAATGACCACTAACTCTGGTCATCAGTGAAGGCTACAGCACCATACTAATGCCACTGAAAACAGCATCCCATTGACAAGACTAATGACCTTGAAGAATACGTCGGTTGCAAAAATCCTACTATATTCGAGACTCCAGACCCCTCTACAAAGAGACTCATGACCTTGATATATTGCTTACAGCCCAGCCGACTGAAAACTACACTATCGGTGCTGCCTTCTACTCTGTTAAAAGATAACAAGAGGATCTAAAGATCAGTGCCCTGTGTGCCAACGGCACAAGGCTGTGTTTCTACTTTTAAATCACCAGTCAAAGTCTTTCAGGTCTGGACGAACATGGAAGAGATTGTTATCCGTCTGTGGGTTTCATTCCTCTTGCTGCAGGTCTTTCACATGAGCCTGAGCTTTGGGTTTCAGATCTGTGTGAGGGATAGAAAATCTGCTCAGCTCTTCATTTTGTGGCATTCTTTGCGAGTTGATCTGCAACACCCTACTGATAAGACTCATGACCTTGGAGAATAGCCAGACTGGTTCATACTGACTGGTTTTACGTGTTTAATCTCTCTCTCTCTCTCACACATATACACCTGACCTAAGACAGGAAATAGTTTTTCTGACAGAAAAAAAACAATAACAGTAACACACACACACACACACACACACACACACACACACACACACACACACACAACACACAGAGTGAAACACTGATTTTCTACTCAAATTCTGATCATTTACTTGTGCATCCCTTGTCATTTCAAGGGCCTATAAAATTACAGTCATTTCAACCCCTCATGCAAAAAATCGAAAGGCCAGCTTTGGAGGGTAAAGCAGGAGAACAAGAATAGAGGGTTGGGGAGGGGATCACGGGGAAAGGGGGCAGGGGTAATAAGATAAGAAGAGAGAACCACGGCAAACTGCCTTTTCTACTCTCACTCTTTTTCTTTACAATATGTGTCAAAAAAAAAAAAAAAAAAAAAATGGTCACGCAGATGGTTTCACTTCACTAGTTCCCAGTGAAGAACGAACTATCCCCAAAATATCCTATCACGAAACAGTCATTAAAATGAGGATTGATTTTTGTTTGTTAAGTTGAAATAGGAGAAAAAAAAAAAAAAAAAAAAAAAAAGAGCAGAGGTTGCATAGCTGGTCACCAACCTGCATTATCAATGGGTAGTTGAGCAGCATGAACAAGTATAAACAAAAAACACACAGCTGCATCCTCACACACTTACCAGCGCAGTCTTAATGAAACGAGCCACCTTGGGGCCAGCAATGCGACGAAACTTGGGCTTGTAGACTTTTCGCACCTGCCAACCGTGGAAATACTTGACGATGACTCCTTGCGCCCACAACTCTAGCTTCTCACGCTTCATGCGAGCCAATAGGTGGCGTGCCTGCATGCAGCCAGCACCAACACCAAAACCAAGGTCACATCAAGGGCAAGGCCAGGCAGAGGTCAGGGAAGCCAAAGGTCAAAGATCGATCTACTATAGCTACATGTACATGCTACCTGTGCCATTGTCCTTCTGTTCGGTGTAATGAATACTGTGATTAGAAAAGGATAAATTCAACAGACCACTAGAGTCCCCCCCCCCCCCCCCCCCCAAGACTTCTTTTCATTATGTTAAATCAGAAGATAAAAGTACAGTAAAAGCATTTTTTTCTTCTCAAAACCCTTTTTAAACATACATACGCTACAAGCTAAATCCATTTATTCTGGTGCTTGATTTTGTTGGAGACAATAAAAGTCTTAAAGCAATCTTTATCAGGAGTTGTATGCAAACAATTATGTTGTACAATTTCCATGGAAAGGGTTTCCAAATCAAGTTTGATTTCCACCTGGTGACGACTCAATCTTGAAACAAGGGCTCGTGATGGGAAGAAAATTAATGAAAGGGGACACATTAATCTATCTATAGAATTGTTTGGGTATGGAGAAAATTGGATTTTGGGTGGGTTCATGAAGGAAGTGTCTTTTCAGCAAAACGGCAAAACACAAGTGTTGGACAAATGATGAGACGGTGTATTAATTCATTTCAGAGGCAATACACCAGTACTCGAAGGACAGCAGCACAGGAAAACTAATGACATAAAGCAAAAAAATAAAACGGCCCTCCATGCACTCTGGCAACGAACACAATATCTACTACCCAGAGACTAAAACAGTCCCACAATGCACAGTGCCACCGCAGAGAAAAATATTTACACCCACAAACTTAACAAAAAAAAAAAAAAAAAAAAAGAGTCCAGGCCTAACATGGACAATCTCCCACCGAAAACAACCCACAGCTTCAAAAACTGTCCTGACATAGTCAGTCTCTCCACTAACTGAACATCTTCATCCCAACAACTCAAAAGAAGTCCCCACGTATACAGTCTGTGCTGTCCACAGCAAACATTATATCTATACCATGCAGACAAGAAAACAGATCTTCAAACCAAATCAATCCACAGACACAAGATCTAACCACACAGAACAACCTAATGTGCAGTTTTCTCCACACACACACACACACACACACACACACACACACACAGAGTCCTCACAAAAACCAAAAACATCTACACCCCACAAACCACAGTGCAGTCCCAATTACGCATGTTTATCCTGAACATAACATCAATATCCTACACAGACTACCAAACAGTCCCAATATGCACAAACACAATAACTACATTCCACAGATCCTAATCTGCAATGACAAAGTCTACACACTAAAGACTATGCAACAGTCCTGATATGCACAAACACAATATTCACACCTGACAGGCTATGACATTGTGCTAATATGCACATACAAAAATTATCTTCACCCCAAAGACTATGAAACAGTCTTATTACGCACAAACACAATATCCACACCTGATAGGCTATGACACTGTTCTAACACGCACATACAGAAATGTCTAAACTCCAAAGACTATGAAACAGTTTAATATGCACAAACACAATATCCACACCTGAAAAGCTATGACGGTCCAAGTACGCACAGACAAAATGTATACACCCCTAACATTATGAAATTGTCAAAATATGCACAGACACAATACTTACACCCCACAGACTAAGATTCAGTTCTGACATGCACAAACACTATATCTGCAACCTGTGTGAAACATGAAACAATCTTAATATGGACAAACACAATATATATATCCCACAGACTAAAAAAAAAAAAAAAACAGTCCTAACAGCCACTCTCTCTCCACAAACACAATGTCTGCGCTTCCTAGTCTACAAAATAACCCTCTCAAGCACAGGATCTTCACAAGCACAATATGCACACCCAACAGACCAGCAAACATGCACTGATTGTCACATGCACTGATTGTCCACCCACTATCTACATCTCACAGGCAGTTTGAAAAATAGACAGCCCTCTTAAGCAGCAGTATCTATGTACAAATCATATCAACAGTGCACAGGCAGATTAGTAACAGCTTTCTTATGCAGCGATCTCTATCAACACTGTATTTTCTTTTGCGCATGCAAGCTGCCATATCTAATATCAACACAGCTGGATATTGCCTGTTTTGCACATGCAAGCTGTCTCATATATAAATAGTCTCTATAAGCTGGATATTAAGTCTTTATAATAGTCTCTATAAGCTGGATAGTCTGTATAATAGTCTCTATAAGCTGGATATAAGTATGTCAGTATCCCACAGGCAGAATAAGAACAGTCTCTCAATTCTACAGCCTTTTAATAGACACAACAATTCTACAGCCTTTTAATACCCACTAAGCCCCACGAAGTAGTAAATCATTTACTGTCAAAACACAAGTGGACATAAAAATGAACATGATCTCTTTGTAATGTTGTAACAACTAACACAAAAAAAAAAAAAAAAAAAATAATGTAAAGCTAATTTACCGTAGTTATTTTCACAAATCCTTTATGGAAAATGAATACGCTAGACCGAACGATCTGGTATGATCTATGTGTGTGTGTGTGTGTGCACGCGTGTGTGCATGCGCATGCACATGAATGCATGTATGTGCGTTTGTGTGTACTGTTATTTTATCTAGACGGGTAGATACGTGTGTGTGTGTGTGTGTGTGTGTGTGTGTGTGTGTGTGTGTGTGTGCGTGCGCGCACTTGCACATGTGACCCTCCTCCCATGGTCCCTCCCCCCCCCCACCCCCCACTCATGCATGCACACAAACAGACAGCCACCACTTTTCCCTTTATGTTTAGTTGACTTATGCCACTTGGACGATGATAAAGATGGGTGACTGAGCGAATGACCCAACCAGTATAGAAGCTGACAGTACGAAGCCTTGGCAGCTATGTCATTCTTCTGTCTGTTGTCACCACCTCTCTCCTCCCCCCCCCCCCCCTCCTTCTCCTATTCCTCTTCTTCTATCAACATAATTGATTCCATTGTACCTACTTCACTTTGCTTCTGTCAATACAGACAATTCTGTTGTACACGTAAGGGCACAGACATAGAAAAAAAGTATCAAATGTTTTTGCACTGCAGATATACCGGACATACACCAGACAGGAATGTGTCCCCAAAATACGTGCACACACACACACACACACACACACACACACACTTAAAAAAAAAATTATGGACACACACTCAGCATTCAAATCAATCAAAATGAGAACCATCAACACATCTGAAAATCGACACAACAATTCAAAAGAGAAACAAAACAAACAAACAACAAACACACATACTGAAACATAGACTCTCTCATTCCCTCATCACTCTTTGATCCCCTTTGGCACTAAAGTAACTAAAACTATGACTAAGGGAAATAGCAGTTTTTCCTGCTAAGTCGGTAAATGCAAATCATACACAGAAGACATTTTGCAATAATAGCCAATGTTAAACAGAAAGAGGAAACCGTTAGCAATGCTCCAGCGCAAAGTAGTATTAAAGGAAGTGGTAAACAGGATTTGCACTGTGCAAGAAAAAAAAAATGAAACAAAAATTCAAAAAAGCATGCTCCAAATCTGAACTGCTGCTACTGTGCCCGGTTTTGATGTATAAAGGTGCTGCTGCTCTATATGTACACAATACATACTTATATGGTTTCAAAACTTTATCAATGGTACCAGTTCTGATCTTTCTCAATATCCTAACTTGGCTGGAAATTAAACAAAGAAATCAATCAGACTGACAAAAGAAAAGAAAAGAAACTAAACAAACAAACATTAGAACACACAAAAAAAGTTTTAACAGAATCATCAGGCATCAAGGACACTTCTCACCTGCTCTGAAGACAAAAAGAAATTACTTCGCAAATAATACAGAAGGACAATCCACCATGCATTCATTTAAAAATACCAGCGAACAAAATGCAGAATATTTCACTTTGCATCAAAGTCATACACAACAAATCAACCACCTGCCAAGGAAAAAACAAAGGCATCAATGAACCAAACATCAGGTGAGTATAACTCTTCAACAATGTCACACAGGCAGCAGGTACACATCTAGCACACAGAACGTCCCGATCCAACACAGGTGTTAACCACAAATCATGCAAAACATGCTTTGGAGAAGGAAGTAAGTGGGGGGGGGGGGGCAACAACTATCACCTGTAATATAAGGCCAGAAATGGTGGACGCACAAAGGAAGGTGCGGGGATGGTGGAGCTGGACGAGGGGAAAGGTGGTGTGGGAATGAGGACACGAGGAAGGGTCAAAGTCTAATGGCAGGTATGTGAATACTGACAAGAACAGTGGGACAAATAATGTACCACGCCTAATCATATTCCAGATGATGGTTACACTGACCCACCTGTACATCCAATCCCTTCATACACTTGCAAATAACCCAGCTGCCCATCTCATCGATACACATCTGAACAACGCTACATCCATGCACCAGAGAAAGGGCCCGTTTCAATCATTGAAATGCACAAAAACGAACATGAACCACGTCAGATTAATGCATAACCAAATGCAATGAAACAAACAGGCTACATGAACAAAACCCCAGTTTTGATTCATTCACAAAAACAGAAGCTGAACATCGGTTCTTTCATCGGTCATTCACAGACATCAGCCCAACAGTCTGTCTAAAAAACAAACCAACGTAAAATTAATTGTAAAATGACGAAAATCAAACACACAACAAGACTGAACCAAAGTTCTACAATCTTGTTTTCATACTACATAATGATATGAAAACCAAGCCTAAGAATCAGAGTTGAAAACTACCCTAGAACAACTATTTGACAAGCAGAAACTGCTGGTGTCCATCTACATACGTGTATGTATACCTTCACAGCGGTGCTTGGACAGAATACAGGGGGGACTGAGTGAGGGAACAGATGGAAATGTATAATGAGACTGAACACACAATGTGAGATACACTGAAGGGTAAATGCACACAGAAAACTGCCAATTAATCTATTTGCTAAGAGATTCTATTCCTGTTGTTTAGAGTCAGGGTTGAGAACAGTTATGAGACTGCCAAAATCAAACTGCTGGTAGTGGCAAACATTGGGGGTATGGGGGGGGGAAAGAAGACATCACACCCATGGTGAAAATCAAATCTACTATGTCAAAATTAGCCTACAAAAAAAGAACCCACACGATAAAAGTTACATGAGGAAAGAGAAAAACCTGCAACACCCATATTGAATAAATCAAACTATTATGTCACGAGAAATATACGAACAGTAACAGGTGGATTTTATTAAACTCTAGGAAACCACAAATCTGTTTGTTAGTAAAGATCAGATTAACACTACTGCTCACTCTTATTAACGCTACTTCATGATAATGACAGTCAACAACGCTAATAGTGAAGATAAACAATACTAATGAATATGGTTAAAACAAAACTACTTTGTACTATTCTAGGAAAGACAATTAACGGGCCACACACGTGTTCTTCTAAATCCTATATGCAGGGTAAGAGTGGTAACCCAGTTGTCCTGTACTAATGGATAATGGCTGGACTCTAACTACAAAGGCAAAGGGCGCGGCAGGCTGTCTTGGGTAGTATGAAGTTACAGGTATATGTACTAGGTGAAAAAACAACAGGTATGGTTAATGACGAAAGGAATGGATGCAGAAAAGAGGGCACACCCTGCAGAGCACGAGCGTATTTCTGAATGACGACGGCTGCCTGATCTCGCCGCTTCATCTCCTTCAGTTGCGCCAGCAACACGCGGGCCTAAGCAGCAAGACAACAGGTGGTCAGACACACAACACCCTGTCACCCACACAAGACGTGTCCGCCTCTAAAGATCCATGCCTTCTGTTCATGCTCTAACATACCTTTTTTTTTTCCCTCCACTCTCTTCTCTGAACAACTCCTCTTTACTCATTACAGACACATGCACAAAAATTTTCTTTGAAAGAAAAGTTTTTCATTTTCTATTTACAAACTAATTTTGTTCAGTTCACATGTGGAAACCCCCAGCAAAACCTACTTCTGATTTCCAAGTTTCTGCTTTCTCCACTTATTGCACAGAACCTTCCATGCCAGTAATATAAATCCTGATGACAGTTATTCTTTGGCCATGTCATTCCACAACACCTCTGGATTGCTCTTTTGATGCACAAGAATCGGTTCAGTGCCACAAACTCTCCATTTTACTTTGTGCACATTTTATGCAGATCACAAGCAAAAAAAATGCAAGGATTTGAGAAGAAATGCTTCAATCGGCTTCAACACGATTCAGGAAACATCAGAAATGACTACATCAGGCAACAAGTCAAAAGGACCAGAACCTCTCCTTGCAGTTCTCAGTCACCTTACCTTTGTCTGCCACAGACAAGTATTTTCACCATGACTTCCTGTCGTAAAACACCTTACAGCAGTGGGGAAATGTCACAGAGCTCAAACAATGAAGGTATGATTGGATAACAAACACTGGACAAGTAATATCTGCTCTGCTGTATATGACTGAGGAAAGTTGGTTGTGGTGATTCCTGAATGCCCCAGCTTTTACAATGGTACCTCAATGACTTACAGTTACGGGAAAATGATGATGATGATGATATTGATGACACTGTGTTCATGCTATCACAACTTTTGCTATATTTTTACAGATCTGGGGTCGTGAGGGAGGGAGAGTGTCGATCAAAATTTATGAAACAAAAGACAATGCTGGAAGACTAATCTCATGATTTAAAATGGTATGCATTTCATGATTTTTAACAATGACCAACACACACATACTGTATCCTTCAGTTCTTTACCTGATAATGGCAAAACATTACCAACAAATGTCTAAGCCACTGGGTCTGTCTTAGGTCCGATTCCATTCATCCACACAGCATGAGCAATATGATTATGACACTGGATGATGTTAAATATATAACACACGATCAAAGGACTACAATATGTAACCAAATCCTTTGAACAGCTGAAATGCATCCTCCAAACAAACCTTTTGCACATGAGCATCACACGCTCAGAATGAAGACAGCAAAATAAACCCACAAAACAGCCCTGCTTGGAATCATCTCCATACCAAAAGTCATGCTTGATATACATCAGTGATTAAAAGGAAAAAAAGAAACCTAATTTTTTTCACCATCTTCTGCAACAACTTTTAAATTCCACACAATTTTCAATGATCTAAGGAACATGTATCAATTCCTACAAGTAATAAACTCTATTTTTTTTTCACAATCTTAGGAGCATGTTATAAATAAATTTAAACTTACAATTTCCACGCAAATTTTGATGAACTAAGGAATGTTCTGACAATTCCTACAAAATATGATTTCTACAAAATCTGGATTCAAAGAAGCTTGCCGAAACAGGAAGTAGTACCACACTGTCACATGATATGGCTAAAGCCAACGTGATAATTCACACATTGACTCTGTGACTACAAGTACAAACAACAATAGAACTGAAGCAATAACAACGGTTTCTAGGCAACTTCTGGATCTGAACGGACAGCTACAAAAAATCCCAAGATATACACATGAGTGCAACAATGCTCTAAAGTCTTGCTTGCCTCCATTCCTCATGTCTCTAATTCCAGGACCATGAGATGCAACATGTGGCTGGCAACTTGATACACAGTAAAAGCCTGCCTCTCTTCCTACACTGAACTGCTGTAACACACTGATTGCAGCTGTAACAAATTGATTGCAGAGAGCAAAAAAAAAAAAAAGAACATGCTGTTCCAGTGACAAGGAATTCAAATCAAAGACAACAGAAACAAAAAAACACCAGCGACTGTAAAGATGGGGCTGAGTTGGAAATAAACAAATAGAGAAGTAATAAGGTAAACAGATCTATTACAGAAAGCCTTCTTTTCTTCTTCTTGTTGGCCTGCATCAGCTGACTATTGTGAAAGAGACTGAACTCGCAGACTATGATCCTCTCTGCATATCTACTCACACAGATCTAACAAAAGAGTACATCTCTCAAGAGTTCAACTTGGAAAAGATGCTGCCATTGTCAAAGGTTTCCATTCTTTCAGTTTTTAAAAGATACACAAAAAGACAACCGATCCACCTCTAAAGAGGGGGCGTCTGTCCAGCCAAATGCAGATCAGTAGGCATGCCTACAAACAACAACAACCAGAAACCAACAGAAAACAACGAAATGAATACACTCTTGCAGTTACACTCAGCAACCCAGATACAGATTCAACTGAACCCAATGTGACAGATTACCTGGACACTGATCAATGCACAATGAGTACATTTCTTCCATGCCAATGCCAGACTATGTACACATACCTTTACCAACATGCACACTTTAAAAAAACAACAACAACTGAATGAAAGCAAGCGCAATACTGCTAAACAGAAAAGCAATCTCATTTTTGAGATGCACGACTTTTGCTGACATTTCTTTCCAAAGGGTTTATTCACAGCCACTAAACTGAGTTAAAACAATTTACTTAAGTGGAATGCAAATTCCTCTTGAGATGCATGCATTATCAAAGGCAGCAGGATCAAAGAAACCAGCATGGCTCCAACATGAAAGGCTTTGAGTCTTGCACAAGCAGGTTGAACCTTCGATCAAAGCGTGAAAACACGTTCCAAGGAATTGCATTCAAGACAGACTAGCCCACAACACTAAATGGTTACAAAAATACTTGCATTTTCTGCAACATTATGACATCTCATTTTTAGTAAAGACAACAATCCTTTTGCTTGTTGTAAGAACAAGTAAATGAAGCAGAATGTGTACACCACACCATTTCCAAGCTGGCTCTGGTTTCATGCAACAGGAAAAAATTCCTGTCTTGCAAATATTTCTCGGCAACTTCGAACCAAACAAAACAAACCCAAGCATGCAAAAAAAAATTACAACCAGCTGACATACCACAACCACATCCGAAGTCTGTTAGATACACATCGAAGCATCCGGAATGACAAATCGCAACCATTTCTGAGTTTTGTTAGAAACAATCTGCAAGCCATCGGGTCATCATCCTGTGCCAGCACACTGGCCTCCGCTCACATCAATGAACAACACAGTCAAAGCACGGACAGCATCATCCAACTGAAGTGCACATCAACAATGAACGTAGGTCCAGTCTGAACCAAAATTGACGCCAACTGAGACGCAAGATGCGGGTACCTTGTATCCACGGAAATAACTGCTAATGGTGGTGACAGCAAGCCGTTGTCTTTTTGCTAGCTTCAGCTGAGCTAACAACACACGTGCCTACAACATAAGCAGGGGAGATCAGCTTAGTACATTAGATTCTGGCTTACTTCAACCACCTCTCTTCCAAACCATCCACAGAGATATTCTAGCCTACTAGAGCTACACGCACAGAGATATGGACACTGGCATAAAACTGACACTACTGTGATTTTTTAGAAGTCGGAGGCACCTCAAACTTTTGAAACATCATTAACAAGTATGGACAAGCTCTACATATCCAGAATGATGAAAGTATTCAGGTAACTCGCTACAGCAGCTAAACTGAGAATATATAAAAAAAAACAATAATCATAAACATCTAAACCTATGTTCATCCTATCACTTGGTAATTCAGTGATCTGCATTTCATCTATAGCTCACTGCACGATTCTTGTCACTTTTAACTGTTAAAAATTAATCAACTCCCACAAATCACCATGTAACTGATTTTTATCTTAACATCCGAGCTACAAATGTGCTTCATCGCCTAACTACCTCTGTTAAGATATTCAATAAAATTCAGCCAGCTGAAAAGATTCCTTTAAATCTATGGACTTCTTTAAAAAGACAGCAACCGACTGAAATGTATACACTGCGCTAACAGCATAATGTATAGTATCTAACCATGTCTGCTCTTTGCCCCGATCCAAGTAACATCCACTGCCTTCCAACGTGAGAAAACACTGCTAACTTTTCACTGAAGTCCACCTCACAGAACAACAATAAAATCACATTCCCAACTAATGCAGCACAAAGTGACCGACCAAACCCTCCAACAGTCAACAGGAGAACAGAGACGGACAAATGGTAAAAAAAAAAAAAACATGTGGAAAAAAAAACCCCACACCCACATACAAATGATGCTTACCTACAAACACTGAACACTAAAGGATCCAACATACCCACACCAAGGCTTCGAAAAATATATAACTTTTTACTGTCTGCGCCAAGGAACCACATTTCAAGCAACTCACAAAAAAACAAAATAACCCACATCTAACTTATAGAAGCAAACCACCACACACACTATCTGCACAATCATGGTCATTCACTATCCACCCCTCCCCATCTCCTCTACACTCACCATTCCTATCCTAGAATATTTCCTCTAAAAACATATCACAAAATATACTATGTCAGATACTAAGCATAAAAAAAAAAAAAAAAAAAAAGAAGGATGTCTTGAAACCCAAGCTGCCCATCACGACTGATGATATTAGATGAATGGTGAGCAAGGTGGATACCTTGTATCCCAAGTAGTATCGGCGTATTGTGGTGGCAGCAAGCTGTCTCCTCTTGGCGAGTTTCAGCGCCCGGAGAATCTGCCGGGCCTACAAGATAACCAAGGGCAGGTGAAACACAGCATGTCATAAGAGTTAGGCACGGAGAGAGAGGGGCAGGGGGGGGGGAGGGAAACGTGAGAAGGGGCGGTCAACGATCAGGCATTGGCATAAGACAAGGCTTGTGGGAGACACCCGACAGAAAGTGACGCCTTTTGACAGCTTGGATATGACAGGCGTCCAGCCCGTTTGACACACATGCCAAAGATTCATTACCAAGCTGCCAAAATGCAGAACTGAACAAACTGAAGTATACTGTTTAAACTCAAAGTGCACAGCACCTGATTTTCTACATAAATTTGACAGAAAAGATCATTTCAGAACAAAAGAACGCATAGACAGATTATCTTCTAAACACAAGTGATCAGACTTGATCTAACTGCATGACATTTCAGTATGAAGGAAACACTCTGAATGACCCCCTACTGTGTTGTCTTCCCTCCACACAAAAAAAAACCACCATTCTCATGTAAACTTGACCTTTTGAACTGTGATGATGTAAGCATGAGGTGCAAGAAGGTAACAAATTATGCAGCGGGGTGTTACGAACCAAGGGCTGGCAACTCTGAGTTACAATAGGCATGAGGAAGGCAGCAAGCGAGAGCGATCAGTGCCGGACAAATTCAGTAACCTGGTCACCCCTGACAAGTGCAAATGCAGGTGTGCTAGTGGATTTCAACACTGAATAGACTGTCAGATTATTAACAGATTTTCCATCTGGACTGATAAATTTTGTATGACAATTTGTGAAAAGTCTGTGTTTTAATTTTCATCTAAAATGGCGGTCAACTTTTGTTATTTTCACTGGCTTGACATGACGCTGATGCAGTTAGAATAATCATGCAAGCTCCATGATTGTTCCTGAGTTGTAAATCAGCCTCTAGCTGAAGTTATCTGGTTGAGTACATTTTGCTTGTCAGCTATCTTGATACTAAGTTTTTCACTTTGCTGCTGAAGACTTCATTCCAGAGTAATCATATGAAATTTTCTAAAAAATATTTTTTTTCAAAAGTTTGAAAATAGTACCGTAAGCATTAGTAGAGAGACGAGGTGAGATTAAATGGCAAGAAATGGGCCAAGCGTGCTGTTGTCTTCACGAAAGAAACACACACAAAAAAATGACTCCATGATTACTCTAATAAAATACTGAAAAAACCAGGCTGGTTGGATGAGATCTTAAGCTTAATTTGAATTAAGTTTGCTTTCAATTCTGTTGCTTGCTACTTGTTAACTTAGGAAAAAAATGTGTGGTGATATTTTTGAAATCTTGGGCTTGTGAAAATCTGGTGGAATTTTAAAAAATTCTCCTACCCACCCAGTTGGCATTTCATAATTCTCCAAAGATGGCAACCTTAGAAATGGTAATGATTTTTGTCAGCGGCCGCCTTAAACACTGTACTGTGGAGTGCTGTAGCAATAAATCCCCCATGGGGATACCCTTGGGTCTTTTGTACAAATAGTTCCCCCACCTTTGGGACATTCCGTGTTAGTAACGTCCCCTTTCCTTTCGCTCTCAGTAACTCTGTCTACTCCTCTGCTGTACTGTCGTCTACTGTCCTTCTTCTGTCTACCATCTCTTTTATCTATCTTTTTTCCACAATCTCTTTCCACATATTTCTGCACTCAGCAAGTCGGAGTGAACCGACTATATTCTCGAGTATAGTGTGAGTATCCCAACAGGGTAAAACGAGTTCACATGCTGCCAGATACTGGAACGCTGAAGAAGAAGAAGAAGCTGAAGCAATACAAGACGCAGATATCAATCACGCATTGCAGTGCGCAGTCCTATGACAGTGTCTGACCATGGACCACCCCTTTGCAGGAATGGTTAGAACAGACAGCGATGAGAGACAGGGTGGGGAAGGGTACGGGTGGGAGCAGGCCAAGTCCGTCATCAGAAGCAGGATGGATCATGGATGACACGTTGCTGAAAGAGGACACAGCATCAACACATGGTCGGAATGTCGTGCAAGTCTGCCTTTTGCTGTTATTCTCTTGTCTTTGCTATCTCATTCTCTCTCTCTCTCTCTCTGCTTCTTTTAATTTGAATAACTGTTGCTGCTTGATCTACGCAACACCGGCTTGATTGTTGAAATACAAGATTAAAGTCCTTTAAAAAATAGTCTGACTCATTTCCATTTTCCTATGCTGGGTAGTTCATTTATGGTTTGAATTATGAATTATTTGGACTCACAACTATGTAACTATTTGATTTCCTTTTAGCACAAAATACCACCAGTGATAGGCAGGTCTTGCTCATCCTTCAACAAAATAATGCTCTGTTCACGTTTTGTTGGTTCTCAAAGCAAGTTACAGATTGACTTCTTAATCTTTTGTTAACAATTGCATTTGTTTTCCATTACTGGAGAATCGATAAATTCATTAAAACAGTTATAACTTTGACTACATTTTGAGAAACACACACACATATACATGAGTCTTTATAGGTAAATTTTATGTTATACCTCAAAACATGAATCTTTGTTCTACAAAAGGTAAATATCTTAAGCTTCCAGTTTCACATTATCAAGCAAAGTTAAAGGGAAAAAAAACCATACAGGATTAGTTTCAGACAAAAGCAATTACTTAACACCCTCCCATTATCATGTTCAATTCTTCTCTGATTAAATCATTTTGCACCATTCTGTTTACGTTCAAACCAACACAAAATCTCCATCCATAATAATTTTGGCAAGCAGTCTGGCCATCTAGACATTGCGGAAAAAAAAAAAAAAAGAGCGATGTATGTAAGAAGTAAAACAAGCATGTTTCTTCATCTTTGCTGTCACGCAGACTGGGCAAGGCGTGCTCGGTGAAAAACACACGTGAGACATGTCCCATGACCACTCTTTTTACACAGCACTTCTGGTGCAGAAAGGGACAGGTGAGGAGGGTGCTGTGGGGGTAGTTGGAATGAGGGGGGGGAGAGGGGCGAGTCAAAGGTCAGACATAGGCAGACTTACACCGCATCCCCAGCACATTAAAGAGCCATGTGGCTCACTCAGCACTCAACCAAAGCAAGCAGGGCTCAGTGAACTGGCTGAGCAGGGACGACTCAGCAGCTCAAATGCCTGTACACCAGAAAAAAAACATTCTGACCACCTCAGCGAAAACCAGGTAATGTTAATGACACAGTGACCAGGGAGTACCCAGGGAGAGGGGATCTGTGTTCTGTGGGGGGCAAAACAGATGAACACACACACACACACACACACACACACACACACACACACACACACACTCAGAAAGTGGAGATCTAGGAAGACAGACTGAGAACTAAGGCTTGGAAAAGGATTGACAGAAGAAGAAAAAAGTAAACATGCCTATCTGAGAAGCAAAGAGAGAGAGAGAGAGAGAGAGAGAGAGAGAGAGAGAGGGAGAGAGAGAGAGGAGAGAGAGAGAGAGAGAGAGAGAGAGAGGGAGAGGGAGAGATGAACTTGTTGGTGTTGGGGAGGAAGAACGGAGGCATAGGGAGTGAGAGCAAGTGACAGAAATTTCAAAGGAAAACAGCTAAACAGAGCACATGCTACAAATACACCTGCTGTTTTTAAACTAGATTGATAAACAAATTGAGGAGAAGAAAACTGAATTTTTTTTAAGGGTCTGTTTCCCATGATATTCAACACCGACTAACAACACAACAAAAAGAACCATCAAGCCATATGCTCATTCTCCCTTTCCCCAAACAAGTATCTCTGTGATCAGTGTTTCTGAAGGAACACTTACTGTTTTAAAGAGTTTTTATATAGTGCCTATGCTCAAAGTGCGTTACAGAGCACTAAGTTTGTTTTTCCGACAACTTTTGTTTACGACTGGACTGCCACCATGGGTAGATCTGACTGAAGAGGTGCCTGCTGGCACTTAATCAGACAAAACCATCTTTTAAGCATAAAACTGATACTGACCCCTTGATAAATGGAAAATTCAGGCTTGGTTTTCTTGAGGCTTATATATAAACTTTTATGAGTTCACTTAAACACACTGTTGGACGTGAAGGCAGGAGTGTAGTCTGAAATAGTAAAAGCCCCTTTGTTGCCACTGTTGATGCAACTGTTGGCATCAAAATGACTTTATTGCCTTTGACTCTTTAGGTTGCCAGATTACAGTCAAAATGTAGAAATATTGCTTCGTGGATACACAGAAAACTTTACATCTATTTTCTCCGCGTTCTTTCCGCCATATGTACTGGGACTTAAAGGCCCACCTTGTGAGACTCGAGAATTTTTTTTTATAACAGTCATGACGTGCATGAACATGGGTTTTCTCCTGTGAGGAAAAAAACGCCCACTGCTTGTAATTGTTTTTCTTTTTTTATAAATCTGGTCTCCTTAGTATGCAATTTTTGCAAGGATGAGAAAAAGTATCTTGTTTGTTCTCTTTCAATGTGCATAACTTCAGTAACATCCCATTATGATAAAGAAAACACCGTCATTCCCATAAGAACATGTGAATATGCACTGCACTTATGTGTTTGATCTGAATCAATTTTTCTTTTTCCAAAACCATATCACCAAAAGCTGAAACTGATTTCGTACAAAGCACAGCGTAAAAAATGACACTGACACAAAAGAATACAAGAACAGACGTTAAAAAAAAAAGACTGATTAACAAGGTACGTTGACCATTCTATCCTGTTATAGAAAACAAATTCAGAGACTAGTTTCCTGCAAACTCCACCCACACTGTTCAATTACGTTGTCAATAAATCCACCCTCTGCTCACCATGTGACTTGCAGAAAACTGACCACTTTCTCCGTACAGCTTACGATGAATCCTCTCTCTTGAAATTTGATGCAACATATTATTTCAGAACAAAGGCAAGGCAGTAAAGATAGATCTGTAAAGAATCTGCTTTAAGTTTCAACTTGAGAGGCTGTGTGGGTGCATTACTGTACACAATGTGTGTGTATTGTACACAAGTACACAGCAACTCTGTATATCTGGAGAGCTAATATGATTTGTATATGTACACATTTCGACATTTTCAAACCGCTGCCAAAGAAATCAAACTAGCAGACAGCTGCCTGAAGCAGCCTGACTTGAGCATCTCTTGTATCAGTTCCACATTAACAACACCGACAAAACACAAACAATAATATATGTAACAACAAACAGGGCAGACGTCTGGAAAAGTAAAGAAAGGGCAAATGAGCGCACAGCACTGTTTCTGAAATAAGGGCAAATGAGCGCACAGCACTGTTTCTGAAATAAGGGCAAATGAGTGCACAGCACTGTTTCTGAAATAAGGGCAAATGAGCGCACAGCACTGTTTCTGAAATAAGGGCAAATGAGCGCACAGCACACTGAAATTCAAAAAGTAAGGCCATCACATCAAATGATTTCATGCAGGGCATTTTATTATTTGTTAACATTATATATATATATGACATGGTCAGTGGTACACTTAATTACACTGCGTGAATTGTATCTGCTTTATTAAAGAATACCAAATACAAGAGATAATCAAACATAGCAGATTATTAACGATAAAATGCTGAACTCTTGTTCACATTACGTAAGTTACGAGAATACACTTTTTGCTTTCATTTGAAATACAAACAAGATAAATTTACACAAAAGGAACGAAAAAGCTTAACCAGTGCAAAACATGTGACACAAATCAAGAGCAATATCCTCAACTTCCAATTTAGAGCCTGATCTTAAATCTTTTTGTGTGTTTACAGAGTGCAGCCTGCGTTGCACAGCCAATATTGCATGCCAGCTGTGAATGGACTTCTCTTCCCTCGTTACTCATGCATAATGCCAGTCAGTGACAAATCATGCAGTACATTAATTTGGGCGATAACCTCTTCCCTCAAAAAAAAAAAAAAAAAAAAAAAAAAAAAAAAATCATCACCAAAACCAGTACAGTGAGGAAATACCCCCATCTGAATTTCTTTACATCATCAACAGGGAAAAAGGAGTCTAGTCTAACCACTGAACACAACCAGTACTAGGAGAGAGGGAACAGAGAGACAGAGAGGGAAAAAAAAAAAAACAAAAGAAATCGATATGATACCCCTTGGCTAATACACCCGGTGTAGAAATAGCAACTTGAAAAATATTGAATGTGTGGCCAAACACTGAAGAGAGGGGGACTCACCTTCCAGCCGCGTGTGTAGCACTGAAGGACCAGTGTGGCGCGCGCTGCGTGGCTTTGTACTGTTTATGGGCCTACAGACAGACAATAATGTGATCAAACCATATAGGAAGGTCATGAAACAAAGCTTCTGTTTATGGGCATACAGACAGACACTGGTGTGATCAAACCACATCATAGGAAGGTCATGAAACAAACATACTGTTTTCATGGCCTACAGACAGACACTGGCAGGATCAAACCACACATAACATGGTCATGAAACAAACATTCTGTTTATGGGCATACAGACAGTCATTGGTGTGATCAAACCATATCATAGGAAGGTCAAATCATGGAACAAAGATTCTAGCCAAATTTAAGCATGCCAGATGGAGACTTCCCTCTTTCTCTTGTGACAAACTTCGTGCGCCTGCTCTAATCAAGCAAGCTGCATAAAAAAACCAATTTTGTTCTCAATATTTCACCGTGTCATCATGTACATTGCAACAAAACATCTCTGACCAGGCACTGCTTTAAACTGGTTGGTTGCATCTTCTGTGAGTGTGTTCCCGTTAGACTCATCGCTGTGCAGAACGAAAGGTACATGCACGGCTCACTTTTCAGACATTTTGAGTCCATAGATAAAAATGACAAAATGAACACATTAATAACGCTAAACTGCCAACCTTTGAAAAACAAAATGAGTGATTCTGGGGGAAGGGGGAAGGGGGAAGACTGCACCCATCCGAGATCATGGTGAATGTTGACAACTGATTCAGCACCGTTTCACATACTGTACAGAATATCGTGTTCTGCGACATACCAAAGCTTACTCCTCCACCCCCCCCTCCCCCCCTCTCTTTATTTTTATTCTCATTTTTTTTTTTTTTTTTAGAATGGGGGGGGGGGGGGGGGGGGGAGCAAAAATGACTGAAGAAATTAGTGATTTTGTATCCAGATCTAAAATAATGGAAAATTGAAAAAAAAAAGAAGTATTGGTTGGCAGTTATAATAACATCTAACAGTAGCAGGGACATTTTTTATCACTGATGAAATGTATTTGCTCTGTGCTGCTTTACCTCATGTCTTGGGCCCCATGGGTGGCATTACTCGCACCCCATTCATTCCACCACCACCAGCCAGCCCGTACACACCTACACCTATTAGCAGTACCAGCAGATCATGAGAAGCACTAAAGGTCAGGCTGCCATGAGGCCACCTTCCAGATGAGACGCTGCACTGCTACAGTGCTGTTTCGGTTGTGCCTGTCCTGATCCCACATTACACAGGGTACCATCTTACCCACACACCTGCTGACGTTAACAATCACATAGCTGCAGAGCCAGTTCGGGTGAGTGTCCCTTTCCGCAGGTCACAAACATGTTCATCTGATTAAAAAAAACCTCATGAATTTGCTGGAACTGAAAACTTGGGGACTCGAATTTCTCATGGGCATTAATGCAGGGGTGGTGGTGGGGGGTGGGGGTGGGGGAATGAAACTCGGATCATAGTGTGAGCAGGGTCTGAAAGGCTACAGAGTCTGAGAAGTTTCAGTGATGAACAGGGAGGATTACAAAGACATCATGGAGATTTCAGTATGGTCTGTGATAAAATGGCAGGGCTGTATTCTTCAGCTTTCTGGTCTTTTATACATAACTGTTATCCACAAGGCTTGAGAAATGCAGACTCTCATACTGTGATAAAAAAAAAAATCTGAGTGTCACTCTCCGAGATGTACCCTTCAATGGACAGACCTTGTCTATGCAGTTCCAGGCTTTCCATAAGAGCTCAGAGCACACTCAACAAATCCCAGTAAGAAGTTGGCTAGTTAAAACAGATAAAAAAAAAAAAGAAAATAAAAAATGTATGCTGCTAACAGGATTCCAGCCTAAAAGCTCTAAACTCAAAGCCCATAATGCTAGTGAACTAACAACAGCGTCTGGAACCTTAAAGGACATTTTGCTGTCGATTCACAGGAAAACGTCTGGCACAAGCTTACCCAGTATCCTCTGAACCTGGCGGAGATGACGACCTGGGCAGCTTTCATCTTGAGGAAGACGGTACGCTGGAACCAGCCTCTCCACATCTTCTGAATCAGCGTGGCCAGATAGTGCATCCGCTCCCGTCGACGCTCCTCCATGTCAAACAACTGCCAAAGGAAAAGAAAACAGTTGTTTCTATATAGTTACCTGTTGTTTACCTTTCACCTTTTTCCTGAAAATCTTTATTACACTTGTTTCAAACAAACAATGAATGAAAAACGATCCACCTCTTCATATCACTGCATCCTTCTGAAAAATAAACTATCATGCAATTTCTTGTTCTTTCTTTTTGCCTGGTCATGTTCATGAAACATTAACAAAAAGAATAGTTGTATGGATAAATCACTAAATCCTTATAATATAGCTTTGTGAGTCTGCCTATGATCAGAGATCTTGTACACAAGGATGAGCAACTCTTTCCCTTGAGGCAAGGACAGTCTTGAAGAGTATCATTCACCGGTGCATGCTCCCAATGTATTCATCTATGTATATATTTAAGGGGGAAAAAAGGTCAGACACACACATATATATATGTGTGTGTCTGACCTTTTTTCCCTTTGTGTGTGTGTGTGTGTGTGTGTGTGTGTGTGTGTGAGAGTATGAATGTGTGTGTGTGTGTGTGTGTGTGTGTGTGTGTGTATGTGTGTGTGTGTGTGTGTGTGTGTGTGTGTGTGTGTGTGTGTGTGAATGAGTGAGTGTGTGTGCGCGCGCACACATGCACACTCAAAATCAAGGAATGTAACTGAGGCTCCTGTCCTCGCTATCTTAGCAATGCACTGAACAGAACTGTCTACCTCCCTACACAGAGTTTGTGCATCAAATGAGACCTTGACATGAACTAGCAGCAGACATGAAAATGGAGATAAAACTGAAGCAAGTTTCCACGACAGTAAGGCAGGAAAGACTTCAGACTTTCAGGATCTGGAGAGAGTGTTTGTTTTTAAACGAATAAACAGTCATCTCCTTCATAACTTACCAAGCTTTACAAACATGATCCGGACAAAAACCAAGCTGAAGACAGAAGAAACCTCCTATGTTACTACTTGGAGAACAATCACTCCTGCTGCTTCATTTTGACCTGATAATGGCTTTGCTTTCTGTCACCCAAGGGGCACCACTCCGCAGCCTGGGCAGCAAAAATCCCTTGATCTGGCTAACATCTACCAACTTGGGGTTTCTGGTGAAAATCTTGATCCCTAATCCAGCTTTATGTCTTACCACTTTGGATTTTTTGGGTGCTCTTTATCCTTGAACTGGTCCTGAATCTGCCTTTAAAAAAAAAAAAAAAAAGATCTTCACCCCTTACTGTTCCTACATCTACCTGTCTCAGTTCCTAATGAAAAGTTATAATATTTAAAACTGGTCCTAGAGCTATCATTTTGAGTTTCTGATGATAAGACTAGTCCTAGATCTACCACTCTGGGTTTCTGAGGATGAAACTGGTCCTAAATCTACCACTTTGGGATTCTGATGATAAAACTGGTCCTAGATTTAGCACTTTGGGTTTCTGATGATTAAACTAGTCCTATATCTCCCATTTTGAATTTCTGATGAAGTTCTGTGGAGACATACTAAAACCAGACTAGTCAGATTTCACGATGCAATATTCCAAACATAAAAAAAAAGAAAAGAAATCAAAACCTTTACACAAAATGACCAATCTACTACAATGTATACATAATTCAAAAGTTTATCGTATCTCTTTTCAATTGTTCAAACTGATTTTTCAAGAATGCTACCAACAAATTTTTGCAATTCTTTATAAGTCACTGTCACTAAATGAACAAACATGTACAGGTACCAGTGCTCACCTCTGGATGTTTTTGCAGGCCAGCAATCAACAAGCATGTACAGGTACCAGTGCTCACCTCTGGATGTTTCTGCAGGCCAGCAATCAACAAGCATGTACAGGTACCAGCACTTACCTTTGAATGTTTCTTCAGGCCATCAATCAACAAGCATGAATGTTTCTTCAGGACATCAGGAAATGCCCTAAGAAGAATCCTATGTTTTTTTTTTTTCTCATCAAAGTGATGTTCCCTTCATCGTACAGACACTAATCACAAGTTCAGTCACCCTTCAAAATGAATACCATCTTGTTTGACGAAAGAGTGATGTCAGACCTCTCTCAAAACAGAAGACTCTTCCTTCTTCTTTATTATTAGAAATTCCCGATCAATTCTACACATAAACCTGAATGGAATCAGCAAGCTCACTGATGGACCCCCCCCCCCACCCCCGGGTTTCCAAGTTTCTAGATGGGACTTTCTGGTAATGGTAATGGTACCCAGCATACATCTTTCCAGCTTATCCCCAATCTACAAAACCCTACTGCCCAATGGTAACTGGGGGAGAGGTGGGAGGGGGGGGGGGGG
Source organism: Conus betulinus (assembly GCA_016801955.1). Lineage (NCBI taxonomy): Eukaryota > Metazoa > Mollusca > Gastropoda > Neogastropoda > Conidae > Conus > Conus betulinus. The sequence continues at coordinate 110,529 of JADBJO010004674.1, forward strand.
GGAGGAGAAGAGAAGTAGTTGGGATTAAGGTTTATGCCTTTCAAAATGTTCACCATTTTTGATCTACAGTACAACAGTACAATGACTATAGTACAACAGTCCAGCCACTGACCTCAGTGCCTTTCCTCGCTATAAACCGTATCTTCTGCCTATCACCACTGAGTTAATGCCTTCAGTATCTCAACCCTCCCTCGGGTGAGAGGTGGGGGAGGGGGTTTTCTACAGTTTCTACATATACATTAATGTATAAAATGAAAACAACCAACCAGTCCGGATTTCTGAAGGAGACCTTAATTCCCTGACTTCTCATACACTTACCAGTGTGGTTTTTGTGTGTGTTGAAAACAATAGCTTTTTACTGGTCTTACAACTAGTTGTGTTGTGTGACGTTTCATGTTCAAGACCTTAAAGTATTTTTTTACTGGTCTTACACCAACCACTGTGGGATTTCTGTTAGAGACCTTCAAGGTTTCCCAGGTCTCACACCTACCAGTTTGGGTTCCTGATGAAGATCTTGGACTTGCCGAAGGCGTACTCGTCCTCTGGAATCTGCTCGTCATGCAGAATGTGTTGCACCCCGTCTCGCGGAGAGCCACCCCTCCAGTGAGGCCAGGTGACCTGCGACAGCATCTTGTAGCGGTACAGGAAGTGTTCATACGCCTGACGGAACGCATAGCCTGCGCGCCGCACCCGCACGTTCTCCATCAGCCTGAGACAGACCAGAAAAAAAAAGGATAAATCTTCTACTGGTTTTAAGGCAGCTAACTTCAGTACTCTAGAAATTACGATGCACCTGTGTGCTAATGTTCATGTCGTACGTTTTCATCGACAATGAAATTTTAAGAATGACAACAGATCTGTTGCACAGAAAAGACTAGATCACCATACACCTGGAAAATACCAAAAATTAACAATGATTTCTGCATGCAAGACATGGACCCTCACAGTGGATCTGGAGAGAATCCAAGCCATGGAATTATTGTACCACTGCAAGATGTTAAACAACAGACATACTGATCATATCGCAAATGAACAAGTGCGTCAAATCATCTTGCAGCACACATCAGACCATATGAAGTCCACGGATATCAGTCAGAACAGAAAACATTGCTGGTATGGCCACAACAAAATCCAGCGGCCTTGCTGAAACATGCATCTCATGTGCAACATGTATATGTGCATGGCAGAAACTATCAGCATGGCAGAAACTATCAGTAGATCTGCTGAATGGGAGATGGGACAACTCCTGTTCCATACTTCACTCAGCAGACTGTTGGAGCTCAAACCCATGATCCTCCCCCGAAGTCGGAGTGTGGCTGCCCATGCCGCGGGGTAATCAAAACGGTCACACATGTAATGTTCTCATCCCCAGCTGATGCATTTGTACCATATGTGTTCAAGTACTTTGGCTGTTTGGATGATCCCTGGAGTCTTTAAGCCAGGGTACAAACAACAACAACAAACCCATGATCCTGAGACCGTGTCTAGTGTTCTTACCACTTGGAAATCTTCACTGAGGCCGGGAGCACTCAACAGAAAGTAATAAATGACAAAGATAACTCTTGTTCCCATGAGGAGATAATTTCACACCTGTAACTCCAAACAAATGATGCATGCAGTTACAGGAATGTGATGTTCTTACCACTTGAGCATTACAACTGTCAGAGCATGAAGAATTATTCTAAAACAAAAAGAAAGATGACTGACCCCAGGTATCGCACTTGATGCATGACGATCTGCAGGTCCAGCTCGTTGGGCTTCTTGAAATCATTGGGCTGTGACATACAAACAAATATGGATATAACAACCTGTAAGAACAACAAAAAGATGAAACTCGCACACACTCCTGTACACACACACACACATACATACATATGCACACTTAAGTCACAATCACAGTTCAAACAAAATAATGTGGAAATCAAAGGAGGGGTAGGTGGGGGTTGAGGTTGGGGGTGGTGGGGGGGTGGTGGTGGTGGAGAAAGCAGCAGCTTTTTCACACCCAAAATGTGGTAAGTAAATCTTCCAAAAGAAAAAAAACACAACATTATGCAAACACAGTAGAAATTTGAATACAAAATACATCAGTTTTACTTTGAAAACGTGTCAGTTACATACGCAATCATGTGTTCCATGTGCCTGTTTAACCTCACATGACGATCTCACCATAAACAAATACAGTAACTTTGCTCTGATGTAAACATATGACGAGTATGCGACTGAAAGCCAGTGCCGCATGAAGTGCATCTGCCTTCTGTGTGGAATAGCAAACACTATGCGCTGTGCTCCTTCACCTTTCAACATGTAAACTGGTGTGATGATGGGGGATGGGGGACATGGTCTGCACTGACTCAAGGGCACACATACCAATGCTGAAGCTTTGTCATGTTATACATTTTCATGGGGGCCAGAGTAGCCCAGCGGTAGAGCGCCGGACTCGTAATCTTGGGGGTGTGGGGTTGAAATCTGTGCTGGGCTGTTTCGGTACAGGGGGATTTTTCCCTCAGAGTTAATATTGGGTTCTGACTCCATTTCCCATACAGTCCTTCGAATGAGACTATAAACGAGGTTCCGTGTGTGAACACACGCATAACATCTTGCACACACGTAAAATCCCATCACCAACTTTCTGAAGAGAAGGCCAGTTTGGCCATTGGTATGGATGACACGTTACACATAGCATGCACCTTCCCCGAAGATGGAGTATAGCTGCCTTAATGGCGGGATAAAAAACAGTCATGCACACAAAACTCCACTCCATTTGTTGGGCAGATGGGATTAATCCTTGCCGGTCTATACAAGGAGTGTCCGCAGGAGTATCAGCCTGCATACGCAAATAAAAAAATTTAAAAAAAAAAAAAAAAAAGTTTCATGTTCTCACCAAAAACGAACCACGATAAACCAGGAAGACAGTTCCAGGTTTTTCCCAAGAAACATACTCTGTTTTTTCACGTAATCCATCATGAGTAAAGCTGCCAAAGGCAACATCACCCCTTGGTCTTTCGTCTATTTCATGTTGTGCATTGTGTGGTTACAGTCTTCATGTTTGAATGCATAGCACACTTAACTCGGGATACTTAGTATTTTCCTATCAAATCTTTATTTTTCGTTTATGTTTCCTTTTTAACAAAGTGTAGTTATCATTGTCAAATTGAATTTATCAACTATTCTTCTTAGTTCTTTATTTGTTCATTCATGTTTACTTGTTTTTCTTTCATGAAGACTTTTACTCACTGGTGTGTTTTTTAAGCCTTCTCATCTTCACGTGATCAGCATAGCCTCATTAGGCATAAAGTAAAGAATGCATATTCTCAACATGAAATACTTCAGTATATTCAAACAAATGTACAACAATCTATTTTGATGGATCTAAACTTGTTTCATGATAAAAAAAAAAATTGATTGTTATTACACCCTGGGTTCATACAGGAAATGCAACTCAAAATTCCAGACTTTTTCCACGCCAAGACCTGCATTTTTCAATACCACTTTCAAGACTTTGTTCATAATACAATAGTCTTAAAGTGATGTTATAAACACAAATGCACAAGAGACAAAATATCATGTTTGAGGGCACAGATTTTTTTTTTTCTTTTTGCATTATAAACGCTCAATGATGCTGAAAAGTAAAGCAGCCATGCATAATATCAAACAATTGTGCCTGACTCTTCAATTTCCAGGCTATTCCAGGCCATATAGTGCGATTTTCCAGACTTTTCCAGGGCCTGGAAAATGGACTTCAAATTTCCACACTTTTCCAGACTTTTTAAGACCTGTATGAACCTTGACACCATGTAATTTAAAGGACAGATGCGAGTCAGTCCCACACACATAATGCACGCTTTGTCACTTGACTGGTTATGTTCAACTGTTGTTACCGGGGTTAAGACTTTCACCACTCCAAGAACATAAAACAGTCATAGAGTGCATGTTATAACACATAACTGATTTGAGCAATTGAGGGCAGAAGAAATGCATGGATGCCTGAACGTGTTTGTTTATATTTGACCTCGAGTTTCTAGATATGATGCCCAGTTTGGGGAACTGAGGGTAAAGTTGACCCACATTTTTTAAACCCTACAGGGAGCACTGATCCATGCTTTAACTTGTCATTTTATTTCTGAACAGCCTCACTGCTGGTGGGTCCCACCTGACAACGCTGACCACCGCAGCCTCTCACCTTGACGCAACGGATGTAGTTTGGGTTCTTTGACAGCAGGTTCTTCATCAGCTCTGTCACTGAAATCTGGAGAAAAAAAAAAACATGACTGATGCTGCAGTCCGCTTTCTCAACAACATCCAAGCATTCTTTAAAAAAGACCTGGTCTGAAATGTGACAAAACATCCATTCGAGACGTTGATCTTCTAAGAATCTTCTAGAAAATGAAATTGTTTACAGGGATGAAGTCTTCAGAGGAACGTAAACCAAATACAGATTCAGACCTAAAAAATGCTGAAGAAAACACACACAT
>JADBJO010004674.1:117500-147500 GCA_016801955.1 Conus betulinus
CATATAAGCCTTTTAACATGGTGGCAGCTCTGATCTGGCCCTCTGCAGTCGGCTGGGCCATAAGCAACCTTACCTTACCTTACCTTACCTTACTTCATATACACCTTAAAAAAAAAACCCTCAAAAACTAGGTCTTTAACCTTTCAACTACTGATCCACTTGTCCAGCACTCTCCTGTAATTCCTGATCTATGAGTATTCTCTACCATCGAGGGTGACACTATGTTTTATTTCAATATGTGTTATTCGCGAAGGGCTGTATGTTAACATGCAGTGTTTTGAGCCAACTTCTCTAGTTGCTGTGGCAGATATTTGTGATGAGCTTCATAGAAAGCCTCTCCCACCCCTGTCCTCTCTTTGAATTTGTTTTTCAATACCTTTTTCCTCTAGTATTCAGTATGACTGGCTCTTCACCTTGTGTCTTGTGTGACTGGACAAACTAGTGAGCGACGATGATAGAAGACAGTTTGTTTCATCATCTGACTGTGAAAGATTCATCACCCAGAAGCTGCTAAACTGGGAGTGACAACTCGAGATAAATGGGTAGATATACAGCAGTGTTTGAAATAATTTCAAACTTTTAAACAGCAATGACATAGAAGATAAGATAAGTCATCAATGTTCGGTTCTTCACACTGCACATGAGTGACATCATGGACAGTAATAATCATTTACAACAGACACAATCAGTCAGCTTACTTCCACTTCTAGATTTTTATTTTTTTTTTAAATGTATGATTTGGACTTGTATTTCTTTTTCTGCAAAAACAGTACTCTATATTCATGAGTTCATCTAGCACTCTAGAGAATTAATTTGAGACTTTGGGATATGTTACCTCAAAGAAAATCTAGGTAGTCAAGTTTTATTATGTCTGTCATGAAGTACTTCCCACACAGAAACAGAGACGAATATTGCCAAAAAACAACTTTCAAAGATGAATCTTTTTTTTAACATAACTATAGAACCGGCAAAGACAAACTTTTCTCCTGTATGCACATGCACAGCTGCATGAATAGACATGAACCAACACTCCATTGTAGACACATTCATGCATGCACAATGACAAACACAACCACACCTACATTACACACACACACACAAGCATATGCATACATGCACACACATACACTCATACGCTCGTTTTTTCACACCAGCCGATCAAGAATACTAGTGATACAAAGTATATGCACCAGAAAATCAGATACTAGTAAAAGCAAAAAAAAAAAAAAAGAAAGAAAGCCAGTCCAATAATCTTCATACTGACTTGACAGATGAAGAAAAGATAAAAGACTAATCTTTTAAAAACACTGAACCCCTCACAATGCATTTTTTACACGTTGATGATTACGTACTTCGCCCCTTCTCCTCAGAATTATTGCACCAACATAGCACGAAAGCTCACGCACATTGCCCGCGTAGTGGCGAAGACGAAAAGCATCGTGGGGCAGGGTTTTGTCGGACTGGTTTTTGCGGCAGTTGCGGCTCTCGTAGTGTGATGCCCGCACACGTTCGTCCAGCTTGGCCAGGAAGGTGCGGTCAGTCGTGTTGCCCGGCCGCAGACACTCCTCGTCCAACAGTGACAGAATGCCGGACACGCTCTGGAAGAGAGAAGACAGGAGGTGTGAAAGACGTAACGGTATTCTGTCATTTCGTTTCACAGCCCAGCTTACTGCAGAGGCCATATCTGGGCGTATCAAACCAACAGGACGTAGAAACATAAAAGCGAATTTACGAAAAAAAAACTGGTCAGTTCATGAAATCACAAAAACAAAACAAAACAAATACACAATCCAAACCCAATTTATCCATGATGCTCAGTGAAACAGGTGAAATGGAAAGTAGGTTTCCCCTGACCCTTTAAAAAGAAAAAAAATCAAAATCACACATCAGGTGGAATATTTTGCTGCAAGGTCTTCTTGGAGTCTGCAATAAAATGCTTGTTCCTAATATTTATATAAATCCTAGCAATCAAAAAATGATTTGTGTGGAATAGTTTATCACATAGTACAAGAAGATTCTTCACCATCTAACAGGTATGAACATGTCTGAAAATATGACTAGTATAAAATCTGTAAGTCTTAAGTCTTCTTTTGAGCACACATCAAAGATACATGAATATTATACTGTTGATATCAAATTGAAAACACTATCTTTAATTCCTTAATTACATGGGGAAAAAAAACAACAGCATAATGTTTCAGTCTTTGACCATCAATAGGTGGACAAGCACAGAAAAATTCAAAAGCTGACCTTTGGATACTGACATCAACTAAAACAGCACTTGTCATTTCTGTTCTCTATTGGAATGGCATGTGCATGTTCTCTCACGTACATGGGCATGCAAACTGAAAAGCTGAGAAACATTTCTGCAATTAGTTCAGGATGGATATTCTGTTGTTTTTGTAAGAAACAAAGCCCACTGACCTTTTCAATGAGCTCACAGATGACTGCATTGTTGAAGTAGTCCACATGGATCCACTCGATCCCCTGGAAACAGTGCTAGTCATTTACTACCATTATTAACAACATCTAGTCTGACTCTTGCTTCAACGTAAGCCAGACTAAGCATTAAGAACTTACAACAGCAACATCAAGACTCTTATTTTTGCATACGCCTATGTTCATTTTTTTTTAAAACAAAAAGACACAAGCAGGCACCCATAATACTTCAAACATTCAAAAAACTGTTTTTATGTAATCACCCCATCCCCGTCCTCCCCCCCTAATACCTTCCTATGGCGTTACAGACACAAGATATAACGGTCAAACGAGGGACAGCCTGGACAGTCAGGAGAAGAGGAGGTGTGTTTTTTGACTGGAACTGAAATAATGAAGTGTTATTAGTCTGGAATTAAAGGGGAGTTTCACAGTGAGGCGCCTACAGGTGGAAACTGAAACAAATTTTAAAAGTATTTTAAGCAACTCTGCCGACTAACATGGACAAACTACAAGACAAAATATGACGCGTTTCAACCCCATAGGTATTCCCAAGATGGGCATCGACTCAAACGCCCATCTTACGCTGAATTCAAGAAGACAAGTGATTGCTCGCTCTTCGTTTTCATTGTCCTGAATGTTGTTTACCTTACCTGATGAAGACCTATGAGGCTGAAAGGTGTCATGTCTTGTCTTGTAATTTGTTTGTCCACGTAAGCTGGCGGAGTTACCTGAAATTACTTTTTCAAATTTGGAATTAAATGACAGACGCCTTCATCTGCGACTCGCAAAGCAGCGTGTTCTCTTAGGAGGATCAGGTTTGTAGACAAACGCTACTATTTCTGACCACCAGTATCACTGTATATCAGCCAGACAACAGCCCTGGTGTTGGGAGGCGTGTGATGTGGGAGTGAGGTAATGAGGAGGAACGGAGGGTGGGAACGGAGGGGGGGACGAGGGGGGGGGGGAGGGTGATAGAGACATTGGGGAGAGGAAAGGAGTGAAGATAATTAGAACAGTGCTCCTTTCATATACAGTGCAGCATGTGAAATCTGCATGAATGATAGACACACAAGCCTAATTACATGTGTGTGTGAGTGTGTGTAAGCGTGTGTGCGTTTGTGTGTGTGTGTGTGTGTGTGTGTGTGTGTGTGTGTGTGTGTGTGTGTGTGTGCGCGCGCACGCGCATGTGTGTACGTGCGCGCGTGTGTGAGTGTAAGTGTGTATGCCTGTATATGTGTGTGCCCATGTATAACATGCTTGCCTGTAAGTGTGTGTGTGTTTGTGTGTGAGTGTGCATGCTCATTTGTGTGTTCAAGTCATGTGTGCAAGTGACAGCATGTGTACATTACATGCGTGAATGTGCATCCAAAAATATACCATTTCCCATTATCTACAGTGATATGCTCTTATACAAGAAGTACTCATATAACCAGGACATCATGACAACAAAATTTAAAAAACTGTTTTTCAGCTTGTATGGAGTGAGACTATGACCAACATAAATATGTGACTGTCCAGTCAAGGTGGCTCTTGACGATCTAGCTGTTCAAGCACTGCTGAATCGACAACAATGGATCAGGAAGTTGTATAGAATGTAAGGCCTGTTTGCCCTCACCCTAAACATCAGTAACAGTGTGCGTAATGACCATGAAGAGGGGAGGTGGCTTCAAGATTCGACTGGTTTCTGGATTTTCCCTAATACTGTCCGTGACCACAGTGGTCAGTTACAAACATGACCGTCACAAGACACACACACAACAAATTCATCTATTACTAGACTTTTGCAAAAAGATTTGATATGGTTTGATCTAATTTTTTTTTCAAATGGTGATTTAAAAAAAAAGTGACCATGTTTTAACACTTCAGTTTAATGTCACCCGACACTTTAGAAAATAAACTTTGAAGCTGCAGAAATGCTACAAAAGAAAACCTGATAGTTAAAGGGTTATTGTGATCACTAGATTGGTCCCAACAATGTTATTTACCTAACCCAGAGTTAGGATCCCACCAGAAAGAAAAGTTCAGTCCTCTCAATTTTGGGTCACGTGTACTTGACTCGACTTCTTCAGTGCACAATGCACAAAAACACAAAACTACAACAACAACGACATGTCTCTGCATTCAGACATTACCTCCTTGATGTACTCGTCCTGTTCCTCCTTCAGCGTCAGCTCAATGAAGATCTGTTGAAGCTTCTCGTTGCAGTAGTTGATGATGAACTGTTCAAAGCTGTTGTTCTGTCAACACCGACCACATACAAAATGCTCTGTGAATGTTGTTCTGTCGATATCGACCATATATAAAATGCTCTGTGAATGTTGTTCTGTCGACATCGACCACATACAAAATGCTCTGTGAATGTTGTTCTGTCAAACCCGACCACATACAAAATGCTCTGTGATGTTGTTCTGTTTAACACCGACCACATACAAAATGCTCTGTGAATGTATCGTCTGTCAACAAGGACAACACACGATTAACATTTCAGTCCTTTTTTTTTTTTGGCTGAAATATTTTTTTACTCTTATCTTCTTCCCTTTCATGTAACCTTTGTCTATGTTGATAAAATATAAAGGCAATCACTCAGTGCATAGTCACTGCTTCATTATGGCAACAACCTTTACCTTACATTTCGTCAAAAAAAGTCATGAACATGTGAAAAGTGATCCAAAAAGCAAAAAAAAATCCTTCCTATTTAGTATGCAACATTCTTTTATGATAAAAATAAATAAATACACACCAACATACCCCCCCCCCCCCCCCCAAAAAAGGTCCTCCATCTCTGATCCTGAATTTAAAACAAAAATTCATGCTCCTACTTGCTCACACTTTTACTCTGAATTGAGTTCATTCTCTCGTCATGGAAAATCGTTATATCAAATCTGATGAAAACTGAGCAAGTTCGGGAATACTTTTGGGCCTACAGATGTCAACGTGCAAAGAATGATCTTCTTATACAAGTTCATTTTCTCATTATGGAAACAAAATTTCAGTACCAAGTCTGAAAAGACTATTCAAGATGGAGTGATTTTGTGCCAACGAATGCTGCATTCACAAGAATGACTAAACGTCACAAGCAGCCACACACTGCATGAGGAAAATGGGGACAGAGATGCCCGAAATGAAGCAACAAACTGTACCATTTCCTGAGCTGTACATCTCACTCAAGAGCTTAACATACCTTGCATTACAACTTACTCACAATCAACTCAGACATGCACCATACAATGCGCATAGCACACACTTGAACAAAGAATACAGCTGTCCATTCACTCATCTTGTTTTTTTAATCACAAAAACACCACACAGATGTCTTGACACACTAGAGCTGCTCTTGACAAGAAAAGAATTCAGGAGCTACTAACAAACATTCAAAACAAAAGCAACAAACTGCATACTTTCCTGAGCTGCACATCTCACTTTAGAACTGCACGTACCTTGCATGACAACAGATTCACAAACAACCCAGATATGCACCCTACGATACGCATCGCACATGCCTGAACACAGTAAGCTGCTGTCCATTCACCTACCTTTTTTTTTCCCCACAAAAACACAACAAAGAGACACTGACACTGACAAGCTAGTGGTACTCTTGACAAGAAAAGAATGTAAGAGCTTTCTAACAATATACAACAAAATGAGCACTAATCTAAAAAGTACTGACTATCTATTGTTAACTCATTTTTGCAATACAAAATATACCCCAATACCAAATAAATCTTACGATCATACACATTAAGCTAAGAGAATACTGACTTTTAAAACATCATACAACCAATCACCCATGCGGTTAATAGACCACCTGACAGAAGAAGAACAAATCTGAAAAGATCTCTGGGATCTCTAGCACATTTTGAAGTACAGCGGAATCTAATACTATCCGATGTACAAAGAGCCATGTGTACATGGTTTGGAAGACCCATAAAGGAAAAACAATTATGTGTTACTGGGAAGTTTTAGAGTCAACAAGATATCGTTTAACCGTAAAGGGAAAACAACTGTGTATTACATGGATGTTAGGGAGTGTGCACAATAGGAGTTAAACAGATGGAAAACGGTAGTGTATTACAGAAATGTTGAAGTGTGTTACATGAAAAATGGATAATTCATAAATGGAAAACAGTTGTGTATGGAGACTGAAAGACAGAGACAGCGAGAGAGAGAGAGAGAGAGAGAGAGAGATGGTCGAGTACAGACTGAAATATATAAATGTTGAGAAAATACTGTGGAAGTGAAGTCCAAAGGACAGTAAATGTAAGGTAAGGTAATGTTGCTTATAGCCCAGCCGACTGCAAAGTGTATAACAATAATAATACAAATGATAATGATATGCCGATCATCATGTAACTACATCAGTTTGCCTCATACTTCTAACGCGGAAAAACGCCCCTAACAACAATAAAAATATTGTGAAAATAAAACATTCTGTTGAAGGACGGGTAGCAACTACACTGTCAGTAAATATGTTGCCAGTGATATAGTGGCAACAGCAGAAGCAATTTACATCGTAGCATAGCAATACATTACTGCTTGCCATCAAAGGCAGGCTGCTTTATGCTGTGTGCTGCCAGTTGTAAAAGTGACAGCATGCGAAAAACAAGGCAGTCTGACATGGCCACTGCTGCTGAAAGCTGAGAGAGAGAGAGAGAGAGAGAGAGAGAGAGAGAGAGAGAGAGTGTGTGTACAAATTTTTGTCAGTCTTACACTGATGCTTTGAATTTCAAACTATTATTACTTGTAAAAAAACATATCAACTTGCCATGAGTATCTTTCAAAATCTTGTTTTGCCTCCTATCATTTTTAGTATTATTTCATTTCACTTTTAACTTTTTTGCCTGTGAATCTCTGATTATGACAGGGTTTTTTTTTCTACACAGTTCATGTCAGCTTTTACTTAATAATAAACTCCCCTTATTTAAGACTTTATATTTTCAACAGAACAAAATTCAACATACACAACAACATTACTCCAACACAGTAAAGGGTTGCAGCTCCTTATAATCTCCCATCCCTGTTTTTGGTACTGTTGATATTGGAGCTTCAATATGCAATGTATTAAGTATGTCTTGGAATTCTCAATTCCTTGTCAGGTTCAAGAGAATCAACATGTATGACAGTACAGCAGGTTCAAGAGAATCAACATGTACGATGGTATAGCAACAGTAAACACTTTTATGCAAACTAATCTGTACCTATGATCAACATTCCTTCAAATTTTAATGTGAAAGTTTTCCTTGGGTTCTGAATTGTCATTCCCTGAGTGCATACAAAAAATATCACATTAATGCAGAATTTCCACAGTTTTTTTGATTAATTCAGTCAAGTCCCTTCTCATGCCAACTTTTGACATGTCTTTTTGAAAGCACTCAGACAAACTTTGATACAGATAAAGTTTATCCATTTTAACCCCCCATACGGCTAATGAGATATAAGGGCATGCACTTTCAGTAAGACTGGCACGCCTTGGATAGTGAAGCAATACCCTCCCTTGGACTATTCCCCTCTTGTTTGTAGGTTTGATCCAACAAACTGCAAGTTCCTTAAACCATGTGCATACGGTGGCACCCATTCTAAAAAAAAAAAAGGTGAAAAAAAAATGCAGTCAGTATTCCTGGGAGTTGCTGTTTTTGTGCCTTTGTTCTTCTTCTTCCAGTTCAGCAGCACAGAACAATAGTGGAATCTGGTCTGTGAATTTCATTGGAAGTGGTAACGAGGGTGAAGGTTAAAACAAGCTGCACATTTTTTTTTTTCTCTCTTAAATACCTATTTGATTACTTAATGAAAATAACTCCATGACTCTACAAGCTTCGTATGAAATTTTTGTTCAAGTTTGTGTTTGTTTATAAATGGAATTCATATATGTGAAAAATGTGACTGGTTTTTGATGATTTAAAAAAACCCACATAAACAATACATCCTTATCCTTTCAACCGGCTAAAGACAAAGATCGCAACCTGATGAAAAAAACTGCACTGCACAATCTTTATAAAGACTTGGAACAGCAGCAGCATCAAGCAAAGAAGATAACCGAAGCCTTCCCCTTTACACACACATAATTTCTCCACATATGTATTTGAATTTTCACATCACATACAAATGGTGGAGCACCACGCACAGATCAGAAATCACGCACAGGAAAAGGACGAAAAGGTGCACACACATAGAGAAACACAATCAGAATATGTGAAAACAAGTTCTGAATTCACAGCATTTGAGTACAATTACTAGGAGGCAGGCTGATCCAGGCTACAAGCCCATGTTCTGCTTTTACTCTGAGTGATGACAATAGAAATTCCTTTTCATTCAAATGCTCTCACTTGATCTTATTTATTTCATTCATTTCTTTCTTCCATTTTTTATTTTTAATTTTCTTCAATCTGTATCGGGTCAGATTTACTTATCACCGTATCAGTGACAGCCTCACATCAAGTTGTTTTTAAATTTCAAATCTTTGTCAAGTCATTACTATAATGATGGAAGAATGGTTAACCTGCACTTGTTTTCCCCCGCTATTTAATTGTTCAGCATTTGACAACTCTGAAAATCAAAAGTACAAAATGAAACGTTAGTGTTTCCGGTGGGCTGACACATTACATGACCATCTGTGTATGACCAAAACCCAGCGTAAGAACCCACACTCTCCCCCAAATTTTAACTGGGTGCAAAACAAACAAACAAAAAACCTTTTTGCTGGTAATGCAATTCAAGTAATGTTTATTGCCAAGCTGACTGGAGAGGTCACATGTGGGTCACCTGCAGAGACTGTAAATGTCTTCTATGTGACTTGGGGAGCGTGAACCCACTTCATTTGTTTGGAGGTGAAACTCTGCAAATGTCTGAACTCCTATCTTGAAAGTGAAGGAGGAGCACCGTCATTTGAATACATAAACCTCTCTCAGCTACTCTCTTAGAAAAAAAAAAAGAAAGAGTGGGAACGTCCTTTGTTCTCAAGCTTAATGGCAATTGTGCAATGAGAAAAAGTCACTCTGCAAAATATGATGAAATTAGCGCAGTGTTAGTTCATGCAGTGAATATCATAAAACTGAATCTGGATACAAAAGTCCTATATGCACGTGATTCGTGTATGTGTTGTACATCAAGCACACCATCGTTATTCACCTGGTTAGAAAAACCCAGTAACAGGCCAAGGCTTGTATAAACCCATACTGACTTCCCTTCTTCTAACTTTTAATGACCTACATCCTAAAATTTTTTTTTTACATGGCTTAGGGGAGAAAAAAAAAAAAAAGGGGGGGGGGAGGGCACCCCAAACCAGCTACAATATCCATTTTGTACACAAAATGGCAACTCTTAAATAATAAGAAATAGATCTCATCTGTGCATACAATAAGAAACAGATGTTAAAGACGTCTGTTGTTCGACATGTTCTTCAGCACTGTTTGTTAAGACCCACTCCATTCTTAAGACACAAACACAGCCACTAGCCACTCCCAAATCTTTACATTCTCTGTGTCTAGACGTGACACAGCTGATTACCAGCTTTTAACTGTAGCAAACACACTGCAATCTGCTGACACTGGCGGCATGCTATCTAGATAAATGACCATCCCTCTAATCCAATAGTAAACCGAGTCATCGAAAAGGGATAAAAACAAAAGTAATCTTACATTCTTCACAAAACCAGGCTAAAGTTGAGTTTAACAAAATATTTTTTTTAAAAAGAAACACCTAGGCAAAGGACAAAAAAATAAATCTAAATGTCCAGGATTAAAATCAAGGGTTGGGTAGGGATACAGGTGGTAGAGGTTTTAAGGAATGGCTAAGTACAAAAATAATAATCCGTATGCATCTTGGCATGCCAGACTTGACAACTGAAGATACATTCATTAAACTGGATAATGAACATTAAAAAGCATTTCCACTCCATAATTTGTTGGGTTTTAAAATGGTCATATTTCCATTTTCTTCATGTTTAGGGTCTAAAACATTGTAAAAATAGAACCACCAGATAAAAAAAGGCATAATTATCAAGTTTACAGTTCACTTTCAAAGACAGCGAATAAAATGGAAGTACATGGATAAAAGAATCCCCTCCACATCAAAACAAGGAAACAGCAATTGCTGTTTTGACTCAGGAGCGACAATGCTGCTTTTAAGACTGATAACTGAGCCATAGGCACAGTTCATCATAATTTGGGCAAAGTCCATCAGTTGTCAAATCTTTGGAAAGATTTACAAGAAAGCGAGACTCGTCACAAAAGCGAGGCTCGACACATACACCTGGAGTTAAGAAATGTAAGTCAGAGGCTTTGTGAGTTGCCCTGTTAAACGGCAGAGGTATCAAATCATCCTGATCAATCTCTGAGCACCTGCCATGCATTCTTTTTATCATGCAGGTGCCTGTACACAGGATTCCTTGCTGTTATATGCCCTTAATTATAATCTCAGATGACTGACACTAAACAAAATGTTCTCTCCCTTTTACATAAAAACATACCTCAAACAATTCATGTCATAATATCTAAGAATCAGCAAAGATGTGGTAAGAATCAGCAAAGATGTGGTAAGAATCAGCAAGATGCGGTAGGGTAAGAAAGGGTGTGTTTGGAGGGTAGTTCCCTCCCACCCCTCACCTCCCATCTCCTGATGATTTAATCAGCAGTCACAAATAAACGCTGCCCACGTGTGGGATCAAGCTTCTACGAAAAAGCAAGGATCAAAGT
Organism: Conus betulinus; assembly: GCA_016801955.1. Classification (NCBI taxonomy): domain Eukaryota; kingdom Metazoa; phylum Mollusca; class Gastropoda; order Neogastropoda; family Conidae; genus Conus; species Conus betulinus. The sequence continues at coordinate 128,627 of JADBJO010004674.1, forward strand.
AAACCTCTAGTAAACCTCTAGCTGCTTCAGTTCCCTACATGCTTTTCATAAGCTGATAATCATCTTCACAGTGCCACAATCTCCTTTTTACTGCATCACAGATGCCGGCACTTTAACAAAAACGTTTCATGAATCAAAACCTATTTCAATTCCGTCAACATTCTCGTCCATTCTCATAAGGATAAGGAGATTCACAGTCAGTCCTATCACCCATCACCAAGACTATGCTGTTGAAAAATTCTGACTCGGGGTCTCACAAGCCAGTACTCTCACACTTCACCCACAGTATATGAGCAAAATACAGCATATGTCCAATGAAAGATTACAAGTAAACAACGGTCCTTCTATGGAACAAAGATCATGGTCCAAGATTACCTGTCCTTCAGCTGTCTACACACAATGCCGACATGCAAACAAAAACAGATTAAAGTCACGGCCTGCCGGCACTGGGAGAAAGGCCAGCAAAAAACAGGCAGCAACACAAATCACATCAACTGAAAATGACAGTGCAAACTGTCTTTGAGGATGCTCAGAAGATTTACGAGGGAAAAAACAACAACAAAAAACAACAGAAATCATCCACATTTTGGTCACGATTTGATGTCATGTCATCAGTCCTGAAGACAGTCTACGACTGAAATATTGATGGTTTCTGTTCTGTTTTTGTTTTTCTATTGCAAGTCTTCTGAGCTTCCTCAAAGATAGTTTGTCTTGCTGAAACAAAAGATCAGCAGTCAAAAATCACTTATATTGTGAAAATGACACGTGCAGTTAAAATGCAGAGAAGATTAACTGCACATTGTTTTTTCGTTACTGTGAGGGAGCGTCTGTCTGTGAATGCCAGAGCACATGTATATTCATGTGTATCTGTGATTATCCATATGCATGCATGCATATGATATTGTGTTTGAAGACGAATGTATGATGTGTACCAGTGTCCATGCACACTTTCATGCAAACATATGTACATGACAGTGACTGAGCGACTGTCAACAGAACAGGAAGACCAAGAGCAAAGCTTGCAAGTAAATGAATAGAAGATCAAATAATACGACTTGACAAAACTGAAAAAGGCACTTTTTTTTTTTAATACTCATACATGTATATAACTCAATATCAATAAAAAGAAGAAACACTTCATGCAAACAAGGAATTGCATCGTGCTGCCATGCACTCTGGATGACCTTAGGTAAATTCATTTATCGCAAGCAGAAACTGAAGAGAAAAAAAAAAAACCAGGAGCGCGCCGGTCAAGGGATGTATGATGATGAATTGGAAAACCATGCAAACAGCAACTGTACATCTGTCTCTTCTGCACCCCTATCTCCTTCTGCCAGTTTTTGTCAAGACAGATAGAATGCTGCATGTGTAACAGTCTGGAAAAAAAAAAAAAAAAAAAAAAAAAAAAAAAAAAAAAGAAAAAAAAAAAAAAACCCCATCCCAAACCATCTGTTGCTTTACTTCTTGGTTTGTGGGTCATCTACATATACATTGCTGCCGACTTCACATCTTCCCATCTCCAACCCAACCCCCCCCCCCCAGTTTCCACTCCCACCCCCTGCAGCATGTTCCAGTGTTCACCTATCATGCGAACATGATGCACACAGTGATGGTGCCACTCATTCAGTGAGCGATGTTACTGAGCAACACGTCACGTGAGCACTCACCTCGAACACTTCAAAGCCGTAGATGTCCAGCACGCCCATCACACCTTTGTGCTCTGACCTCCTCGCACCTGACCACACAGGATAAAAAACCATCTCTGAATGACAACATCAAGGATGCCAGAAGAATACCTAAAATGTTGAAACACGTCGTGCTTTGTCTTGCAATTTGTTTCTCCTTGTTTTTGACAGACTCACTAAGAAACTGTTCTTAAAATTTGTTTCAATTTCCGTCTGCAGTGACCTCATTTTTGAGGCTGGCTTTCACATATGGGTCTGGGACCCACTGACAGTGTCACAAGGGATGGTAACTCTCTTGACAAACCTGCAGACTGGGGCCCCTTCTTTCAGACACTTGCTAGCCTTCAAATATGTTTTCTGTCACGTTTTCTTTCCAAAAAACAAATGAAATGTGAATAGACTCACATATGTTCTGTAAATGTCACATAAACACATAAGTTGTGCATAGATTAACTAATGTAGCCTTAATATCTGAAGGAAAGAGGCTTTTTTCTTTTCGATGGAAAGTTAAAGTGAGGTTTTGAAAAAAAAAGGCTCCAAAACTCCACGACTGTGAAACAGTGTACAAACAAAAAAAAAAGTTAGACTGACAAGGTGCGTATTCTGAGATCTACATGTACAACCAGACACCTAAATATTACAAAATACATTAACAATAATGATGATACTAATAATGAAAAGAGAACTTTAACACCTTGGAGAATGGGTAGGGTAATGGAACGGTAACCATTTCATTTCCTAGCAAAACCACAAGGGGCCATGTCAGGGTTGTTACCTTGTCAAAACTGATTCCAAATAGACTTAAAAAAATCCCCCCCCCCCCCCCCCCCCCCCCCCCCCCCCCCACTTATACATCCACCACCACAGATCACTTCACTCCAAACAGGGTCTGGCTGGCCTCGTGGGCAAGAACACAGACTCTCGTTCCAGGGTCTGCGGTTCAGGTCCTGTTCAAGAAAGCCTGGCTGAAAAGATCTTTTTTCTTGGGACTTCACATTTGTGCAGACTCAGTCCCCTTCAAGAAATTCTAATGAAACTTTAAACGTAAACACATACACAAAAAAAAAAATCATATGCGCATTTAAAACCCATTCCACTTTACAAAGAGCAGACCATTGCGTGTCACAGTGTGGGATGGAAGATATAAAAACAAGACCCATGGCATCATGTTCAAATGTTTCCTGAACACAGAATGCAGCTACCTTAATGCTGAGACTTAAAAACTGTTTGCATAAAACCTCACCAATGGTGGTGAACTTTAGCATTCCAGCTATGGAACGAAGAAAAAAAGAAAAGGAATTTAATCCCACACAGGCTGAAAATGGCTATGAGCCAAATCCACTCCAGAATGTTTCCACAGCTGGGCAGTGGACAGCATTGTAATGTAACGGCTTTTCCATGTGTAAATTGTTCTAAAAAAAAAAACCCCCAAAACTGCAGGATGCACATCACTCCAAACAGTACTGTTTTTCTGTTGTCCCTTCTCTGAGAATTGACAACACATGAGATCTGCACAATTTAGAATCAGAACAAAGTCCTATTCATCACTACAATAACGGTTTGGGGGAAATGGTTTTGATCAGATCATGGTATTTTTTCCCCACCATTTTAAACTTTCTCCCCCCCCCCCCCCCCTTCATAATAAAAGGGGGAGAAGCTGGCAGATACTTTTTTTTTTTTTTTTTTTTTTTTTTTTGAACAAAACCACAAACACAACAAAATTTATCAAAAGCAAAGAAAAAAAAAAGGGGGGAAAAAACAGATACGACATATTTCAAGCCTGAGAAAAACACACTTGCAGATTAAAATGCCTACACAACACACCTTCCATCCCAGTTCTTTCCCCCTCTGGTCATGCTTGTTTCCTTCTTGCTGTTTAGATTGTGATGTAAATCATACACACAGACACAAAAGCATCTACACATATCCATACGGGACGTGCTATAGAAATCATTTCAATGTGTACGAGTATGTGGAAGTGTGTGAGAATACTCAACATTTCCTCTTTTAAAATATTGTTACATTTAGGACTTACTAGTATAATTATGTCCCTGTTGTGTGCGTGCATTTGTGTGTGTGTGTGTGTGTGTGTGTGTGTGTGTGTGTGTGTGTGTGTGTGTGTGTGTGTGTGTATGTGTCTGTGCGTGTGTGTGTGTGTGCGCGTCTGTGTGTGTGTGAGAATGTATGTTGCGGTTTGTGCAGTAGTAGATTGTCATAGTGCCATGTTATTTTTGTACACAGGTTACAATTCATTAGAGCACAGATTCCCAGGTAGAAAGAATGAAAGAAAGAAAATGAAAGAGAGAGAGAGAGAGGAGAGAGAGAGAGAGAGAGAGAGAGAGGGAGAGAGAGAGAGAGAGAGACAGACAGACAGACAGACAGACAGACAAACAGAGACAGTGAGAAAGAGAGAGAGCAATATGAATGGAATGAAGAAGCACGCGAAAAGAGAAAAGTCTGTACCCCCCCCAAAATGACACAGTAGCAGAAAAATGTACGTTACTGGAAAAGAAGGAAGCATGTTTCATAGACTGTGGAGGGTAGAGCACAGGAGAAAAATGTACAGGTGAGAATGTGTACTAACAAAGGGGAACATAAACTCAGGTGAGAAAGAGGGGAGGGGGAAATGGCAGTAGAAGGGGCAGAGAGAGAGAGAGAGAGAGAGAGAGAGAGAGAGAGAGAGAGAGAGAGTGAGACACAGAGAGTGAGAGAGAGAGAGAGAGTGAGAGAGACAGAGATAATCTTACATGTGAAAGCAACATACAGGGCTGTAAAATATAAAAGTGTATAATGAATATGTAAGAAAGATCACGTACAGGACATCAGGTAACATACCTGGGAATACACATTGCCTGTACACCTAAATATTACGTGAATGTGACATGGACATGCGTTAATCAGGTGTGTGCACACTTACAAAGTAATAATGTTTGTAGTGACTGTACATGTTATTCAGAAACCTGATATAATTCATGTTCTTCTAAAATCTGGAAATACATTCAACGAAAGTTCAGATTACTTTTTAAAGAGTTAACAAAACACCCTGATGATGATGGCTATAGATGAAACTTAACTAATACGAACTGGTTCAGCGTATCTACTGGCCAAGACAGATGAATAATGTCACACCTCCTTCATTATTTGAGTATATCACTCCTTCATTATTTGAGTATATCACTTTCTATAAGGCGTCCGTTTTGAAGTCAAGGAAACATGACCTGTCTGTACACCCAAACTAAATTACCCATCAGCAAAACTTAGCCTCCAGACACAACCCATGACTATAACAAGGAAACCATCGACAGAGAACAGGGAATAAAAATGTGATGCGTTTCGACCCTCTAGGTCTTTTTCAGGCAAGATAAACAACTTTCAGGACAATGAAAACGAAAAACAAGCAATCACTAGTCTCCTCAAATTCGGCGCAAGATGGGCAAAAATGGGGCCGTTGGGAAGGAGACAATGGGAGTTAAAATAATGATAATAATAATAATGACAGCAATAATTGTAATCATGGTAATGATAATGAAGATAGTAATCTTCTATCTTTTCATATTTTTATCACCACCAATTTCATTCAAAGGCTTCTTTTCATTCAACGTCCATCTTGCACCGAATTTGAGAAAATAAGTGATTGCTTGTTCTTTGTTTTCATTGTCCTGAATGTTGTTTATCTTGCCTGAAGAAGACCTAAGAGGTTGAAATGCGTTGTGTGTGTGTGTGTGTGTGTGTGTGTGTGTGTGTGTGTGTGTGTGTGTGTGTGTGTGTGTGTCTGCATACGCAGTGCACATACATGAACATTTACGTGCATGCATGTGTGCATACCCAAGTGTGTGTGTAAGAGTGTGCTTGTGTGAGCACATGTATGCGGTGATATATAGTGTGCTAATGAGCTTATGCATACAAAATGTTAATGTATCCTCTGTTGTTGTTTTTTTTCTGCAATGTTTCCACATAACAATTTTATTCACTAGCTATTTTCTCTTTCATTCAAAAACATTTGCATGTTAATTCTAACAAATGCAACCATTTTCCCCCAAAATACCAATTCTGCAGACTGCCATCATGAAGTGAGATATAAATGTTAGTACATGGAAGGCTTTCTACTAAGAAGAGAAAAAAGAAAGATGAAATACGTCAAAAGATTTCAGAAATATTCAAAAAAAAAAAAAAAAAAAAAGTCAGGTTTTAGGAGACAGATCACAAAGACACACTGTGCAAAGTTGTGCTTGTTCATACCACCTTCCTGTTCCGTGTTAAGTACTGCCATAAATCGCACCTACCTTTCCCTGTTGAAAGGGCCAGTAAAACAGTGATATTAATAATGCCAAGATCACACGGCACAACAACACATTTCACCAACGATATACCAAACCATAAAATAAGCTTTGTCTGCTGAAAAAATATTTTGAAAAAAAAAGAAAGAATTTTGTACCGAACCATAAAACAAGCTTTTTCTGCTGAAAAAAAAAAAAAAAATTAAAAAAAAAAAAAAAAGATTTTGTCTGGAAGAAGTGCAGCTCAATGATGCCCATCTAGCTAGTACCGAATACAAAGCCAAAACAAACTTCACATGGTCTTACCGCTTTCACTCTTTTTCTCCGTGTTTCTTGTAAACCGGACTGTAACAATTGTCTGAATTAACAGTCGCGCTGACTTCTTGTTGCAGTTGCTGATGATGTTGTTGCTGTTTAATCCTCCCTGTTATGACACTGGTATTGTTCCCATATCCCAGCCACATGAAAAAAGGCCAATGAGTGATTTTTTTCTTTCTTAAATAAAGATCAAAGCACGGATGAAAAAGATACTGCTATTCCGTTCATTTCTGGTCAGAGACTGCATGGCAGGGCTGTAGCCTAGGAATCTTTTCAATGTATATTTCTGCATCAACAATGTCCTAGAAATGCAGACACTTGCAGCGCTGGTCAGGAAATTTGTGCTGTATTCTTAGAGGTGCATCCATTAAAAGGACGACACTTTTTTCCCCAGGTTTTTGCTGTGCCATCTTCTGTGCCACCTCAGTGGCATTGCACACCGCTCACACTGACTCCTCATCCACATCCCAAACCTGCCGCAGACCTGGCACTGGCAATCCACAGAAAACAACCAATGTCAAGTTATCAAGAGGCAACCCATCAAAAGACACACTGCACCGCTGCCGAGTCACTTCAGTGCCGTTCAGTGGCACCTGTTCTGATGAACATACATACAGGACACTTCCTACTATGCCTCCTACTGATGACAATAATTGTATAGCAGCAAAGCCGGTCAGAGTGAGCTCTCTCTCAGGAGGGGGCCACCATGTGTGGGCAACGACGGTCCCCATGAACTTGCTGATACCAGTGACCCCGACAGAATCAAACCAAGGCCATAGTCGTGGAGGGCAACTGAAACCGAGGTCACTGAGAAAGCATGGCATGAAGGGCCAAACAAATCAGAGATTTTTTTAAAAGGGAAAAATGCTGATCAATGTGAATGAGGAAGATGTAATGAAGTTGATGCTTGGGATTTCCATTCCAGTCTGACACTGCATGACATATCATATCAACCAGGCCCGAGAGATACAGACACCTGCAGAGCTGGTCAGGAAATTTGAGAAGCACTCTCAGAGATGCATCCATTAAGTGGATGAAACTCGACTGTGTGGTTTCAGTCTTCCAACTGAGACCATAGCACACTCAATTCTTCGGTCGAGGCAGAAAAATCCTATAAATAAATGGCTCTGATGCGAACCGAACCCACGATCTCCCAGCTGGTAGTCCACCATGCTGAGCACTTCACAATGCTGACTGGCAAGTGGATGAAAAGTGACAGTGTAGTTCTGGCTTTCCCCCACGTAAGCCTGCAGTACACCAGCTCTGGATCAATGGTGGTCAGGGCTGAAAAATCTGACAAATCTTCACCTTTGATAAAGTTCATACCTCAGGATCTCCCACCTCACAATCTGTGATGCTAATTCCTGCATCCTTGCAACTGATGTGTGGGTTTTTTTTTTTTTTTTTTTTCATTTTCTAAAAGACACTGGCACTGGATTAATGAGTTGGTTGGTGGGTTGGCTATTTCTTCAAGAGGCAATGATGATGTTCATGTTGTGTGTACATTGTGTTGGTGTTTGTTTTGCTTGGGGGTGGGGGTGGGTTGTGTCACCTGTGCACTTTAAGCGGCATTATTCCTACACCACAGATCCAGGCCCATCCTGTTTTGTCCTGTCAGAGCTCCACAGCACGGTAGTCCACATGGAGGACTCCAATGAGGCTGCCATGAAGCAACCCATCAATGAAGACTCTCCGCTACTGCCAAGTAACCTCTGTGGTCTCATTGATGCCAGATCCAACAACCTGGACACCACCCACCAAGCCCCCCTCTCACCCCCTCCCCACTGATGACAATAAAAGCTTGGTCACAAAGCATGCTCGAGTGAGTATTCATCAAGTTCATCTATCAACAGTTCCCATGAGCTTACAGACACCAACATTGTTCATAATTTTATCATGGTAACAGGCTTGTCTTTCAAAAAAAAAAAAAAGGTTGCTGTGACTGGAGAACGCATGCTCCAAAAGCCCCGGCTGATCCACCTTTTTTTTTTTTTCTCTTCTTCTGTCTGCCTATACAAGTGTGTCTTTCTGTGTTTTTGCTGCGAGGAACAACTCTCTCGCTGCTCGGAGTTTTCTGTGTGCCTTCAGTGCACACTGCACACAGGACCCGAGTTGATCACTTCACCTGAAAGACTAGCACCCAGACCACACTCAAAGTCTCCAGGACAAGGGGAGAAAACCACTTGTCCCTGCAACATCCTTGACTTGGTGACCTAGAGCTTCTTGCTTCCATGAAGGGAGCCATTGGCCGACCAGTCTGTTCATAGTTGTGTGAATTGTGACATGTTTCATCTGGTCATATCACTGTTCTCATCATAGTCTGCTTGTGATCACTGGGATACACTTTCGTTACCTGTTTATATTCATCAGAAAATGATTTCAAACACATGGTTCAAGAAAGTAGTTTGTGATTTTTATGGTGCTCAAAAATAGCACTTTACATTTCTGTGGTGTTTATTTAACTGTTTTTGTTCACCGTGATAGGCACCTGAAATCACAAACATTAAAAAAAAATGTATGATCTGTATTTATGTCTCATCAAGCTAGGTTTTCTCTCTTTCACACATTCAGGTCTCTTTACACCCCCCCCCCCCCCTTCCACAACACATATGTGTGCACATCCACATGCACAAATGCCAGACAACCTTTCTTTCCACAAACTCGCATGTCTAACACATGTGTTCACATACACACCTGTAACCATGTAACCTCTCTTCTTAAGCACTCACACATACACACATCACACATCCTTCATCCCATCAACATGCCAAGACACACACATATATATGCACACATGCATGCGCATACATATACACACAACACACACACACACACATACGCACACACACACACGCACACACACACGCATACACACACACATGCACACATACACACACACACACACACACACACACACACACACACACACACACACACCACACCACACCCACTGTGAACGCTGTATTAATGGTGCTCAGAGGGCATGCTTCTCACCTTGATGCTGTCGTTGATTCGGTTGACCAGCCAGGAAAACATCCGACTGTACAAAGCTTTGCACAGAGCATCTCGTGCGTGCGTAGTTAGACTGTAAACACACACACACACACACACCACAGATTAGCTTATAATTATAACTACACTCACTATACGCTAAAAAAGATAAAATAACACACACACACACACACACACACACAGATTAGCTTATAATTATAACTACACTCATTATACACTAAAAAGATCAAAAATAACACACACACACACACACAGAGATTAGCTTATAATTATAGCTACTCTCATTATACACTAAAAAACATAAAATAACACACACAAATACAGACTGACTCATCATTACAACTGCACTAATTCATTACACAGTAAAAAGATAAAAAATTATATTTACTTCAAAAAAACAAACACCTCAATTCTTTACCTTCACTGCACATTCACAAGTGAACAAAAAAAAAAAAAAAAAAAAAAAAAAAAAAAAAAAAAAAAATCAGCCAAGAACTTCAAAGTAGCATTCATGCTTGACTTCCAGATTTAGTATGTAAACATATCGAAGATATATTCCTCACCTCCCCAGTTTTATTTTGCTATTTATTTCCTTGTTTTCTGTGTCCTTCTATTCATGTAAATGTGTTATCTTCACAGAATAAAGTCTGTGACCCAAAATTTGTTGTCTCTGGAAATTTTTGCCCCTCAATCAAGCACTCACACATACACACGGGCAAAATGCATGCATGCAGGTACACACACAACAAACACACACACATGCACATTTGAGTTGGACTCACTCGCTGAAACTAGTTTATTGTCAGATTACGGTTAGGTTGCACTGATGTTTAACACAATGAAGATAAACTGAGAACAAAATGTTAACTAAAGAGAACATATTTTCTCTCGAAGTATATTAAAAAGTTAACATTTTAAATTCAACAAAATCATGCAACAAAAGAAATCAGTGTCTCTCTCTCTCTTCTTTTAATTCCCCCTTCCCCCTCTCCCACCCCCTACACCTCCCTGCCCCCTCCTTTCATTCCCCTCCCAATGCCTTGTCTTTTTGCTATCTCCCTCTTCTCACAAAAAGCTGTGTATGTGTGAGTATGATTACAGAAATTCACATAGACACAAGCGTGTGTGTGCCACAGAAACATGTGAGAACAGAAATATATGCACACAGAAACACCATTTCAAATAAAATTTCCAAACAGAACAAAGTGCTATGTTACAGAAAAGAGATGACATTTCATGCACACAGCATGACAGACACCTGCACACACACACACACAAACACAGTCTCTCTCTCTCTCTCTTTCACACACACACACACAGTCTCTCTCTCTCTCTCTCTCTCTCTCTCACACACACACACACACACACACACACACACACACAACACAACACAACACACACACACACAACACACACACACACAACACACACACACAACACACAACACACACATACACAACACACACACACACACACACACACACAACACACACACACACACGCACAGATCCCACCTCGGACACACTGAGGTCGGTAGTGACCATGTCGCCCTTCACAGCCACGGTTCTGTGCATCAAGGCGTGGGCCAACGTGGTGTACGTGCACCCCCAGGAGACCTGCCACGTCCTCCACCACTGCACAACACACTTACTTCCCTTTATTCCTGTTGATTGTCCCCATCTTCTACTCAGAAGAACAGTCCAGAAGGATAATACATAAGGATAAACTGAAGTGGCAAACCTTTTCACACAGGGAGAAGGTAAAGTACAGAACTAGATATAGAAAGAGAATGTCAATGGTAAACCTTCACAAAGGTAAAGTACACTGCTAGATACAGAAAGAAAATGTCGATGGTATACCTACACAAAGGTAAAGTACACTGCTAGATATAGAAAGAAAATGTCGATGGTATACCTACACAAAGGTAAAATACATGGCTAGATATAGAAAAAGAATGTCGATGGTAAACCTTCAAATCATGAATGGTGGGCCTTTATACAGGTTGACTACACATACTGTTTTCTCCGCTCAATTTTTTTTTTCTTTTCACCAATCCTCCTCAGTATATTTCACTGAAATCTGCAAATTCGTTGAGAAGCAGGTCGTCTGTGAATGGATTGTTGGCATGCAGCCTGACAACTTCTTATACGGAGTAGTACAAATGACCACTGTGTCATGATGCAATCATGAGGAGCTATCAAGTTCAAAGACCGCCACAGTTTAACAAGCATCCTGACCTGAATTGCTCGGACTTCCCAGCTCTCTCATTCATCTTTACATTGCTGACTATGGACAACAGGACCTGGTGAACCACAAAGATCACCATGCACAAACTGCAGACATTTGTTAACAGCTGCCTGCGAAAGATCCTCCACATCCACTGGCCCAGAGACAATCAGCAACAAAGAGCTGTGGGAAAGAAGTAACCAACTGCCAGTAGAGCAAGACATCCATAAAAGAAGATGGTGGTGGATAGGACACACGCTCTGAAAGCCTCCAGACAATACCACCAGAAAAAACCCTGACCTGGAATCCCCAAGGCAAAAGGAAGCGAGGAAGACCGAGAAACACCTGGAGGCAGGACCTGAAGGTGGACACCAGACAGATGGGTTACAGCTGGGGAGAAATAGAAAAGATTGCCCTTGTCCATGGTCACTGGGTTGGCGGGCAGTTGTTGATGGCCTATGCTCTGGCAAGATCAATGGGCCTAAGTAAATAAAGATGCACTTCTAGTAGTCCTCAAGAGATCAAGTCCTGAAAATTAACTCCTCTCCTCTCACCTTTGGTGGTGGCCAGGTCACAGCCGTCTGTGTTGTCCGCATTGGTGCGGGGAGAGAACTTGACATTGCCTAGCAACAGGATGGAGGCGATGAGCTGCCACAGTCCGCTGATCTCCTCTTCCTGGAAGCCGATGATTCGCATGCCGTTCTGGAACCAGGATCACCATGTCATCAGGTTTCACACGGAGTAAACTCACTGTCACTGACATGCTGTTTTGTGAGCACACAAATACCATTCTTTATTCAGCTTGTCAAAAACCCTTCCATTAACACCATCAAGATCTTTCATGAACAGACAATATATTTCGATTATTTCAAATCATCAAATTTCTCACTTTTTTTTTTCAGATAGTGTGTAACTGACAAATCTCTTATTCTTTTGGATCATACAGACTTTCAGAGACTCATGCCATTCTGTAAATATGATGACTGTTTCAAGGTCTTCAAGATCACATGAACTATGACAAACAAGCCCTTCTTTTAAAACAATGACAATTTTTAAGGAGTTTCACAATGGGTAAACTCGCAATGATCAACATCCATATCCATCATCAACACATTTATATTTTTGCTATTTCAGATGAAGGTACACCACAAGAGTCCACACGCTCTTCTGTAAACATAATGACCATGTTGAGTTGGTTTAGACTATGATTTTTACACACTACTAAAAATCTCTGTTTCATAAGACCACATAAATATACAAACAACTGTGTTCCAATCGGTAAACATAAATGGCAGTTTGACAGTGTTTGAGATTCAGACTGGTGAGAACCATTTGTCAACAGTTTACTAAACTGACCAGTTGCTGAGAGGTGGGGATTGATGGGGGCGTGCACTGTGAAACGGCTTCAGACTGCGAAATAAACATATTCATTCATTGTTTGTTTATTTTCTGTAAGGATAATCATAGGGATGTGAACGAGATTCCAGATTACGTCTCCACCCCACCCCTCTCCCTTCCTTCCACATTCTCTGTCGGAGTGACCCCTCTGATCTCATCCCTGCTTTGCATCCCAGCTGACCTGAATGGCCTGGAAGTTGGCACTGTCATCGATGGTGTCCACGTCCACGCAGCCGCTGGCGTTGAGGAAGTTGTACCCTTGGGGATCAACCTCCAGCTTCAGGTTACCTGGTATGGCAAGATGTGGGCGTCAAAAACTAGGAAGAGTTGATCAAAGCAGCAGAACCAGTTCTGATTTATGGCTGTGTGATAATCTGTGTGTTTCTCTGATTAATCACCGAGCGTTTGTATTACTCCGTTTAAATATTATGTTAAAAAAAATAAATCACCTGGCTGTCTTTTTAAGGCTTTGTGTTGCTCATTGCATTGCACAGGTTGTTTTTCCCTTTTTCCTCCACATCCCTAAATCTGGTCAAAGGATGACATGTTTCTTCATGCATGTGTGTGTGTGTGTGTGTGTGTGTGTGTGTGTGTGTGTGTGTGTGTGTGTGCGCGTGTGTGTGTGTGTGTGCTTGCGTACGTGCATATGTGCATGTGTGTGTGTGTGTGCGCACTGTGAGTACATATCATTTCTATGTATGTGCATGTGTACGTGTGTTTTTGAATGTGTGCACGTGCTTGTGAATGTGTGCATATGTGTGTGTGTGTGTGTGTGTGTGTGTGTGTGTGTGTGTGTGTGTGTGTGTGTGTGTGTGTGCGTGCACGCGTGTGTGCATGCATGTATATGTGAACAAGTGAATTCACATGTCTGTGCATGCCCACATACAGAAACAAAGTAACTACATAATGCATAGAACAGGTCTTCGATAAAAAGAGACACATAGGTACAGATAGCCTGACACTGCAAAAAACGGATGACTTTTTTTTTCAACACGCTAACAAAAAAAAAAGGCTCTATTCAAATCCCAGGTGAGGATTTGGAGGTTCAGGAAGTTCTAAATCCCAAGCATGGTCCTATCACCAAAAAAGTTTGAAGAAAATAAATTGGACACATCTGAAACAGCAAATTCCAGACAGAAAAAAAGAGAAAAAAAATTATAGACGAATTATGAGTAAGTAAAGTACACAATGAGAGTACAAAAATCTCTCTTACTACTCCCTTTCCCTTTTTGTTGTTGAATATGTGGATTTTCTTCGCCAATGAAAGGAATCAGTTCCACCTGATGACCCACCCCACCTCTGCTTCCCCCCCCCCCCCTTTCTCTTTTCTGGCACCGCTGACCTCCAAAAATTAACTGGAATCCCACACACCCCCCTCCCCTCGCCAGGCAAAACTTAATGCACGTCTGGAGTCAGCATGAAAGAAGCAGGTGGATGTGCAATGGCTAACTCAGAGGCTGATGCACAACAACTTACTCAGAAGCTGATTGTCGGCTCCCCTCAACAGCTGGTAGAAGATGTGGAAGTTCCTCTCTCCGCTGCTCTGAACGGCCACTCTTGACTGCAATCGACAGCAGAAAAAGAACGTTAAAGTCTTACGATAATGATAACAACAACAACAACAACAATAAAGAAACAAACGTACTACTACTGCTGTGGAATTTTTACTGAAACATTCAAAAGTCCTTAAAAAAACTCAAGTCTAGAAATTGGGAGGATCTTTAAATTATGGGGTAATTTTGATTTCAACAAAGAGAGAAAAAAAAGTTCCGGAAAAACAAGACATTAAAGGGAGGAAGTCTTCTTTGGGATGCTTGAAATCTTTTGACCTTATCTTGTTGAACGGACCCTGGATATGCCTCTTCATCTGAACAAACATTTGCACCATTTGATTGATCTCTCCACATTCCATCTTTATGCCGAGATTCATCAAAATCCATAGTGTTTGGATAAACTCATCACCAGAAAGACATGAAAATATGATCTCCTGGTGGCGGTAATAAACATGAAGGCTTTACTGACTGCATGCTGAAAATTATTAATGCTTAGAAACTTCAAGAAGGAGAGTAACCGGGAGGAGCAAAGAGGAGACAGACAGACAGATTGAGACAGAAGCAAACTTACCTTTTCCAACAAATCTGAAATCAAAACAGAAAAATGATCTGAGTAAGAATAACCCATCTCCAACAATTTCCTTGTTCTGACTAAAAACACTGGTTAATGCAGGCAAACAAAGAAGTATGAAGCACTGCCTCTTTTACTCTCTTATAGAGTAAGAGACACAGTGCTGTCTCCCTATGTCGTAGCAGCATGTATAACAAATATGTGATCTCTTCCCCTTCATTTCACAGGCACACAACCACAACGACAAACGGACACACAGAAATATGTGTGTGTAAACATATGCATACATTCTCTTCCAGGATCACTCAAAAAAAAAAAGTAAAAATAAAATGTGTCTGACTGAAACCAGTCTTTTGACAACTTAATCTTACGCGTTCACACACACACACACACACACACACACGCACAAATATACAACACACTGACTTTATGTGCACAAACATGCGACACTGTGTCCTGTATCCCTTGATTCCACGACAAACTGAAGTTCATAACTTGTAAATGATTCTTTGTTCCCAGATAACAAGGGACACGGCTGTCGGCCAAATTGAAGGCAAAATCATCAACGTCTGCTTGCTTCAGTTGTTGTGTAACTGGGATTCTGCATTTGTCTCTGGATTCTATAATGAAGGCGACATGTTTTGGGTGCTAGGCAACGAGATGATAACCAAATGATCAGACAGACGCCCTTCTGAACAAAATTACATGTGCACATCCAGGCATACAAACGTACATGTTGACATGATTATGCAAATACACACATACACTTACAAATACACAAATACAGGAATACCCTGACTGACTAAATGAGACCACTAATAGACTGAATCCAGTTTTCAGTCAGATTAACATTAGGTTGTAACTTGCTCCTTTTCCTCTCTCTCTCTCTCTCTCTCTCTCTCTCATTCACACACACACACACACACACACACACACACACACACACACACACACTCATAAGTAACAGCACACACCACCTAAGTACACACACGTACGCATACACACACACACACATTCACACAAAGAGTTTATCATGTCACTACTTATGGAAAATAAAGGATCACAACTCCATTATACAAGGTACTACAACCCAACTCTTCAAAAAGAAAAATGCCATGGTGAACTGCACAAAACCTATGGGGTCATTCTTTTGGGGTCAAGTACCAGTATCATTTAAGCCCAATTCCTTTATGGCCCAGTTCCAATATAGCCCACCGCTATTAAGGCCCAATTCCAAAACTGCTAAATTCCATTCAGCCCGACTCCAAATGGCCTAATACTAACAGGGCTTTATACCATTTGGGTCCTTTACCATTTTGGCTGCGTGCAGATGAATGACATATGGCCCCCTTTTCTGACAGGAGAGACTGACAAAGAGATGGACAAGCGGAGAAGGACAGAAAAAGACACAGTGAGAAAGACAAACAGTACAGTGTGAGAGACAGATTTAGTGTGAGTGAAAGACTGAGACAGAATTAAAGAGTGAGAGAGGGAGGGAGAGACAGAGAGAGAGGGAGAGAGAGCAGAAAGAGAGGAAAGAGAGAGAGAATTGAAATAATTATTTAACAGTTGATGACAGGAGGAAATGGGGATGTCATATGTACAGGTCACTTTACATGTACTATGAAAACAAGTATCTAATCAAACACCGCAATAATTCATTATACCTAAAAGAAATCTCCATCATCGTAACTGTGTGTGAGCGAGTGTATCCTGAGAGAGAGAGAGAGACAGAGAGAGAGAGAGAGAGAGAGAGAGAGAGAGAGACAGAGACAGAGAGATCCCAGTAACCAGAGACAATGTCAAAGGGACAGAAATTCTCTCTGTCCTCCATCCACTTACACTCCCCATTCCAATCTGCTCTAGCTCTCTCTCTCTTTCAAATTCTCCCGCTCAACAGATGAACAGATATACCTCATCAATATGAAAATGCACCAAGCCTTAATTGTACTGGACCCTTCAGGTAATGGCCTCAGTTGGAACTAAACCGTATGGGGACTGGGAACGTAATGGAATGGCTGCGATGGCGGTTGATTCCATCGCATCCCAGTTCCGTTACATCCTAGTTGCAAGTGGGTCGAGTGTTCCGACCCCATTGCAGTGGGACATCATGAATCCCTTTTTGAAAGTTGTTGTTTCCATTAGGTTTGAGTACCATTGAGTGCCAGAGTGGGCACTATTGGAAATGGGCTGCGGCTGCATGATCTGAAACGGTAATAACAATTAGAAATCTGTTTTGGGGGTATTAAATTGAAGACGACATTCAGAAATCATCATTCCTAATGAAATCAACAAACTAGATGATAAGACAATGTGATTTTTGTTGTTGTTCAAAGACTAACATTCAGAAATCATCATTTGTAAGGAACTAAAAAAAAAAAAAAAACTGAACGATAAAATAATGTGATTTTTGTTGTTGTTCTTACCATATTGCTGTTGTTGTTAGCATATGAAGAAAGTACCTTCGTTGTGTCAAAACAATTAGATCTACCTGCTGATGCAACAGGCAGAGTGCCACAGACAGGCCGTCATTAAGAATTACATGAATAATTACATTAATTTGGAGATGCTTACAGTTTGTGATGACACCTCCCACTGGGTCGCCCTTGAAATCGAACTCTATGTCCATATACTTTCCCTGAAAGCACACACACACACAAGCACACACACACACACACACACACGGTCACCCACACACACCATGCTTGCACACACGTTCAGGCGCAAGCATGCACACAAACACACACACACATCTAAACTTGAAAAAAAAAATCTTTTCCCCTCTTTTGCGTTTAAGGGGATAGCAAGCAAGCAGTCAGGATTACAACATTACACACACTTAAAAGTGAATGAAAAAACAAACAAACTTTCTCACTTGGAAAAAAAAAAAAACAAACAAAAAAAAACAACAAAGTTAAAGTATATAAGTTCTAACCTTCTAACCTGAAGTGATAAATATATTAAAGTGCACTAAGATTAGATTTAGCAACAGTTAGACAGTCCAATGACCTAATGGCCGTAGGGATAATGACCTATCAAAGACTGACTATTTCACTGGAGATAGATGGTGTCCACTCTTCACCTTCTGTCACTGTTACCTTATTGTTCTGATTGCACCAACTGGCTGGTAATCTGTGTTTTCTTTCTATGCTCAGTTTTGTAAACTAACTCACTCTCTCTCTCTCTCTCTCACACACACACACACACACACACACACAGACACACATGTTCAAAACCACACAAGTAGATTTCTCAGATTTTCAGACGCATTTCCAACATGTTTATTATTCATGAACACAAGCCTAACTTTATACACACGATTTTATTATCAAAGCCCTTCATGTAAGCAAATTTAATGCTCTACAATGTATGCTCTACATAAATTTTAGAATTTTCACTTACATTTAACTGATTATTTTTGCAATCTAACTGTGAAACCATGATTAAAAAAAATCATAAATTACGTAATGAAAAGGTCTACATATATTTCATATATGTTTTTTAACAATAAAAATATGAAAATACCTATATAAAAAAAGTTTTTTTTTCATTCATAAACTTGTTTTAAAAGGGGAAAAACATGCAAATTATTCTTGAACCCACTTTGCCCATTATGCTAGTACACACATACATACACACGCGCGCGCACACACACACACACATAGACAAACACACACGTGTGTGTCTGCTCTCACATATTGAGTCAAAATGTGCAGACACATTCACATATATTCTCAAGCAAGCATGTATATGAAAATGCAAGATTAAGCAGTGTGTGTGTGTGTGTGTGTGTGTGTGTGTGTGTGTGTGTGTGTGTGTGTGTGTGTGTGTGTG
>JADBJO010004674.1:152500-157500 GCA_016801955.1 Conus betulinus
TTTAGATTTTAAGTTTTTTTTCTCTCTATATTGAAAGCATCCGTTAAATACTTTGCAAATGGTATCAAAATATCTTCTCTCTCACATGACAAAATAGCAGACAGGTTATGGGATAACCCGAAATGAGACTTGAAAACAACACAATCTTTTCTAAATTCCTATATTTTTCACACCGAAATACAAAATGATATTCATCTTCATTTCTTTGAAACATATTGGGCAAATCAGATTAATTTTCAGAATTTGTAAACCATCTTTTATTGGCATTAAGTCCCATGCTTCTCGTTCGGAATCTAGCAAGTAAGTCTCTGTGCCTCTTACATGATATTATATTCAGGTAACGTTCCGCTTGAAATACATCTTTAAAAGAATGATAATAATCATACTTATGACTTTCTTCAATATCACTATGCCAATTTTGCATATAAGATGCAATCAGCCTATCTTTAAATTCTGCAAAAAAAGAGGATTCATCCTCAACATTTTGCCTCATCCATATAATGCCAAAACCATTAACTAAAAGCACTTTTTTAACCTCAAAGGCCCAATTTTGACGACCAAGTTCTGACTGATTTAATGTCATACAATAAGCCTGCTTATTTAATCTTGACATTGGTAACCGTAACAATCTGAGCCAGTACTTCACACATTTAACCACAGTTATGATAAACAGTGGAAAGCAACCTGTTTCACTCTGACACATTTTATTAGATGCATGTAGAGGCACATTCAAAAAAACGTTTTATGACAAAATTATGTATCTTTTCCATCTGATTATTCACATAAATTCCCAAAACTTCCACAGCATATGTCATATTAGGGCTGAATTTGTGTATCAAATAATTTCCAAAACAGCATTGGTTCTATAGAATTAAGTTTTCTCATACATCAACAAATCTCTATTACTCCACATTTAGCTTTACGACACATTTCTGACCATCCAACATCTAAGGCTCAATTCTGTTGTAAAAATCATGCCAAGATACTTGTAAGGATTTGTAATTGTAATGTTATTGCTCCCATACCACCACTGTTCTCTCTCAGCTAAATACCCACCCTTCCTGAAAACCATAATATTTGTCTTTTCTAAACTGATTTTTAAATCTAATCGATCAGCTTCTCATTTAAGCAAATTTAGCTGATTTTGTAATCCCACTACAGTATAAGAAAAAAGAATAATGCCATCAGCAAAAAGTAATAAGAAAACTTCAATTGCTCCCGCAACAAACTGAAACCTATGTTTTCCCTTTTTTGATATCTCCATAGCTAGCTCATTTATGAACAAAGAAAATAATTGAGGACTAAGAATACACCCCTGTTTAACGCCTTGTGGGCAATCAAAATACTCTGAATAAAAACCTTTTTCACGGACACATGATGTAACTGTATCATAAATAGCTCTTAATGACTTATGTAACTTTCCATTCACTCCAGACCTTCTCAGAACGTCCCATAATTTATTCCTGTAACAGAATCAAAGGCCTTTTTAAAGTCAATGAAGGCTACATAAAATTTGGAGTTGTTCAATAAATACCTTTGTACCAAAGTAAACAGAGTAAATATATGATCAACAGTACTGTAATCCTTTCTGAATCCTGCTTGTTCTTCCATTTTTTCTCTTCTCTTGTAGCCCATGTGACCAAACGTCTATTCAGAATGTTGGTATACACTTTCCCTAATTCACTGGTCAAAGAGAACTCCCCTGTAATTATCCGGTTTATTTACATCACCTTTCTTATGAATAGGTACTATTATTGACTTGGACCATTCTCGTGGGAAAACACCATTGTCAAAGAGTTCATTAAAAAGCTTAACCAGGAAATCACTAATGACATTGGAAGCATATTTAAGCATTTCAGCTATGATCTTATCAGTCCCCCACTTTTACCTTGTTTTAACTTATCAATACTACCTAAAATGTCTTCTTTTGTTATGGGGTCTTCACACAAGGGCTCATGGGAATAATTGTCTAAATTCTCAGAAGATTCCTCAACATGATCATCAACTCCGGATTCACCAAAATTATGAAAAACTTCAAAAAAGTGACCATACCAAAAGATCTATAGGGATTTCATTACACACAATGTTTTTTTTTCTGTTAACTGAACGAATTGTTGACCAAAAGTATTTATGATCACTAATTGACTCCTTCAGCTTTCTTAATCGAGATTCATCATGTCTCAACTTTTTTTCTTTCTGTAAATCCTTATATTCTTTTAACTCATTAACATATAGCCGTTTCTGCTCGACAAGATTGGTTTTTGAACGCAGATAAGATCTAAGCTGTCTTTTAACTGAACGTTTCTTTTTCCTACACTCATCATCAAACCAGTCATCTTGATACGTTTCTTTTTACCTACCATTCTTATCATGCATGCTGCTGCTCCATATAAACCCTTCACAAAGGTTGTAATACTCTCATTAATATTAGTGGCAATAAGGGACATAGATTTCTGTAAACATTCTTTGAAATCATCAGAACATATTTCATCTTTTATATTGCTGCATGAATTCATGAGACCATACCACCTTTTCCTCTTCATGCACAATAGGTTCCTCACTCACTAGATCAGACTCAATTTTAAAGCGTAGGGTTATAGGCAAGTGCCAGGACAATACCAAGTCCTCAACACTCAAATCACAATAATTAATAAATAGATCATAGGAAACAATAAAGTAATCAATAACACTGCTACCTGCGGGAGAAATGAATGTAAACAGACCTTCCCTATCTCCAGAACAGCTACCATTCAAGATTCTTAAATCAAGAGACAAACAAAAATCAAGAAGTGAACGACCAAAATTATTTAATTGTAGTATCTTTTGACACACACGACTACGACTCTCATTCACCTCACACATATCAGAATCCATAAAAGAAATCAAAACCAATAAGAAATCACCCAAATCCTGTTCTCCCAGTTGTTCTTGGCCTGTTCGAGCGTTTAAATCGCCACAGATCATAATGTAAATATCATCTCTATCTAGTATGTGTGACAAGCTTTCTTGTAAATAAACAATTCCGTCCTTGATTTCTTTTTCATTGTATGCTGGGCTTCCTTCTGGGGGTATATAGTACGCTACTAATAATACATCTTTCTCGTATCCAAACAACAATTTATTGATCTTTAAAACAAGAGCATTTTCACAATTAACGTATATTTGCTTAACAAAATGAGCAAACTTTTTCCTGACTAAAAGTAAAACACCTCCAGAGTGTCTGCCAAGTACAGATAATTTTCTAGCCGGTGCGACAAACTTTACATAATCACAAAACACAAAGGAGAAATCAAACGTGCTCTCAGCAAACGTTCCGTAAGGCAGACAACATCAAACAAAATTCACATAATTAACAAAAGATGCATCAAACATTTTGGAGGAAATATTCTCCACATTATAGGAAAGGAAAGAAAACTGATAAGCTGGATGGTCTGACAAATCTCATTTCTTTTCATTGGCAGATGACCGCAAAGATCTTTGAAAGTTTGGATTTCCCCGACTTTGCACAAACTTTTTCATCGTTCGTTGTTCCCCACCATCCCCCCTTCCCCTGGGTCTCATTTCCAGCCCGTTGCTTGCCACGCGCTGAGCCAGTTTGTGTCAAATGCGCTGGACCTACCCTTCCACGACCTTCACCTTTACGGACGTCACTTGCAAGCAATGGGTAAGCCCCTCCACTCACATTGTTAGAACTAACAGACCGAGTGGAAGTATGTTCCGATGGCACTCTGATTCGACTACATTTGCATTCTGATTGGATCTCTCGCGATTCCGAAAAGCATACTGCGCGAATCTGTCACAATATGCACGATCTTCACTCCTGCCAGAAAACAGAGTTTTTGACGAGGAGGGCGTGTCATTCGAATCGCACTTCTCACGCTCACCTTGCACGACTTGTGCGTAACTGCGATTGCCCTTGTTTTGGATGGACCTCCATCACACCCCCTTTACAAAGTATGCCACCATCCCTCGGCGTTTCGCGTCCGATACAATCTGTGCTTGGCGATGTGTTAGATCGTTCGCGATATTAACGCCTTTCAATCGCAGTTTTTCACGAAGCTGTTTATCACGTAAAATTCTCATCTTGTTCCCCCAATCCCTGAACTTTGCTATTATTGGCCTGGCATTTCCCTTCCCCACACGATGAGCACGTACAATGTCATTCACACTCCATTCATTATCACCATCCACACTGTTTCAACACATCCACGATCATTCTGGCACATTCCTCATAACCCTCTCTCCCTTCACCATCATTGTGAGAAATTCCAAAGAACCTTAGACTGTCTCTTCTGGAAAAGCCTTCCAACCGATCTAGCTCTCTGTGTACCCCCCTCCAGTTCTTCCCTCAATTCCCCCACCACATCATACACTTCTTCGGTTTGCTCTTTGGTTTGTGTGAAGTCTCTAGCCATATCAGTAACGACTGCACACAGTCTTTTATGTTCCTGTTCCATACTGTCACAGCGCTGGGAAATCATTGTACATTTTTCATTGACACTTGCCAGTTCAGTTTTGATATGCTCGAGATCACACATCATCTTCTCTGTCTGCTGCTGCTGTTGTCTGATGGCATTCAGTATCTCATGGCTAACATCGGGATCCATGCACTTGCATGCCTTACTGGTCGTTTCGTTCATAATTTCGGCTGTTTCCGTGCTGTTGTCGCTGATCAGGGGCCCTGGATTCTGAGAAATACCATTCGCCAGCAACAACAACAGAAAACGAGGGGGACTGTCATCGCCAGTGTAATCAGCCACACACCTGTCTCTATCGTCGCTATATGCCAACTGAACAGACACGAGAGATCCATGTCCCCCTCCTTCCCCACTTTACTCTCTGACACAGCAGTACCGAGCATGCGAACTTGTGTCCTGTCATCAATGTTCTTTCCTGTTAGAGCTGTCATAACGTTGTCTTTGGCGCAGTAACCCAGAATAACGCAAGCGCACATACACAGGTAAGCCAGAACACAGGTGTCTAAAGTCACAGCTGATCCG
>JADBJO010004674.1:165000-180000 GCA_016801955.1 Conus betulinus
TGTCTTGTGTCTGCCTCACTCATAACCACGCTACGGCTGAGCTGGGAGGTAAGTGAGGTCGTGATGCTTCATAGCCCAGCCGACCGCAGAGGGCCATATTAGGGCCGTCGCCGCGTTGAAGTCAACGTACGAGACACACACACCTTTAAAAACCCTTTAAAATATGACCCCCCCCCCCCCCCCCCCCCCCCCCCCCCACCCCCCGAAATCTGGATAAAAATCTTCCTGCTGTAAACATCTCAGATCAGATGAAAAACGTTAGGTCTCCCTCAGTAATTCAAAGATCACATCAGGTGGGACATCTCTGAACAAGGTTTCCATGGATAGTGCTGTAAAATGTTTATGTCGCACATCATGCAAGTCCCAACACTCTTGAGATGGGAGGGGGGAAGGAAGGTGAGGAACCTGGGCAGGGAGGGGAGGGGTGTTAAATCTCTATGTCGCAAACCCGGCTGCCTAGTTCAGTATTTATTTATTCATTCTCTTTGTACTTAATTTTTTGCATTCTCTCTCTCTCTCTCTCTCCTCCCTCCCTCCCTCCCTCACACACACACACACACACACACACACACACACACACACACACACACACACACACACAAACACGCAAACTGTGTGTGTGTGTGTGTGTGTGTGTGTGTGTGTGTGTGTGTGTGTGTGTGTGTGTGTGTGTGTGCGTGCGCGCGCGCGCGTGTACGTGCATGTGTGAGAGAGAGAGTGAGAGAGGGAGAGAGAGAGAGAGAGAGAGAGAGAGAGAGAGAGAGAGAGAGAGAGAGGAAGGGAGGGAGGGAGAGAGAGAGGAGTCAAAACGGCATTTTCATAAACTGTGGTATGTTGAATTAGCAAGTTAATTTACTGTGTGTGTGTGTGGAGAGAGAGAGAGAGAGAGAGAGAGAGAGAGAGAGAGTGTGTGTGTGTGTGTATGCATACATACGCGCGCGCCCCGCGCCCGCGCGCGCCTGTGTGTGTGTACATCAGACCATCCCGTAAACGTGTATAGAAGGGCGCGCACGCGTGTGTATGTGTGTGCGCGCGCATGCCTCTTCGCACTCTAGTTTCTTCCCTCCCTCCCTCTCTTATCATCAGGGGGACTACTGGTTAAAACATTTACAGGGACACACGCATGCGCGCATACAAACACACAAGTGCACACACACACACACACACACACACACACACACACACACACACACACACACACAAGCAAATTGCTAAGTCCAATCGATTCGAAGTCATTCATACGCGCTTGACAAATATGGATTTCAGTCCTCGCGCTATCCCCCCCCCCCCCCCCCCCTCCCCCTTTCTCACTCCACCACCCCCCTTCTCTCCCCACACCCCCTAAATCCCCACGCACCTACCCTCTCATCTCGAATCTCATAAATCAATAGACCCGGTCCAACGCTGAACTGCTCTCTCTAGACAGCGAATCTCCCCCCCGGTCCGCCCCCCACATCATGAACCGGGTCCATTTAGCTAGTTGCCTCTCCCCCCTCTCCCGCCCCCCCCCCCCTCCCCCCCCCACATGAAACCCTGGTCCATTTAGCTAGTTGCCGGGTACCCTGGTCTCCTGTCCACGGGGGAGGGGGGTGGGGTGTGGAGAGTGTGTGTGTGGGGGGGGGGGGGGGGGGGGGCGTAGCATGGAACATCAGACTGACTGCTAGAACGGAAAGCTGATTTTCAGCTGTGCATCAGATATTTCACAGCGCGAAGCGCAGAGACGGGGATAATATTACGTATCAATAATAAATGACCGGTATGTGCCGACACACAGGCGCACGCGTTCCCCCGAGCATCTACAGACACACACACACAGATACACTGTGACTCTCTCTCTCTCTCAGTCATGTGCACGCCTTTTCCTCCCCTCCCCTCCCTCCATTCATGCCCAGTTCCCAACACACACACACACACACACACACACACACACACACACACACACACACACACACACACACACACACACACACACACACACACACACACACACGAGCGCACGCACTTGCGAACGCGCGTGCTTGCATACAAACTCTCGATTACACAAACATAAACGTTAGAGACTGAGACGGGGGTGCTGGTTTGGCTGGGGAAGAGGGCGGGAAACGAAGAAGCGCAAATGGAGTTTTTTTTTGGAAGGGGGGTAGGGGGAGGAAGGGGAGGAAGGTCGACACCCTACACATACCCCCCACCGAAGAGATTTATGGAAAGTCCTCTCTAGTGGCTCCTTGCAGGCCGAGTCCACGTCAGCCCAAAGTACAGTTCCGTGTTGTACGTTGTACGTCACCGTTTTACGTGGCCCATCATTTCATTGTGCTGACCCAGGGCCGCCTTATCGTGTCCTACTGCCGTGCTAGGCGACACGGTGTCACCGGAAGTTGTAGCGTCTGTAATCCTCTGCTCTTTATCCAGGTCTCCTTGTTCGTCATAGCATATTTTTCAACGGCATTGCTGTTTCAAGGTGCTTACGTTATACTTCGCTCTCCTCCTTTTTTTCATCTGCCTTTGGTGGTCGCAAAGAAGAAACGGTTTTATGCTGGCCGGCTGCGCACTGGCCATTTGTATTTGACTCATTCGTACCTTTGGAAGAATGAAGAAGCTCCGTGGTGCATTCCATGTCATGTGCCACTCACAGTGAAATATATTCTTTTAGAGTGTTGGGATTTGCATGACGTGAGACATAAACACTTTACAACAGATTCCATGAAAACCTTGTTCTGAGATGTTCCAACTGATGTGATGTTTGAGTTTCTGAAAGTGATTAGCATTTTCATCTGATCTGAGACTTTACAGTGGAAACATTAAAAAAAAAAAAAATTCGGGTGTGTGTGTGTGTGTGTGTGTGTGTGTGTGTGTGTGTGTGTTTTCAGACGATGTACTTTAAAGGGCTGTGTGAATGAATGACTTGTGAGTTGACTTCAACGCGGTGACAGCCCTGATATGGCCCTTTGCAGTCGGCTGGGCTATACGCAACATTACCTGACCTTACCTTGTTTTCATGTCTTTTACACACCAAAGTCAAGGCAAGGGAAAGACTGTACATGCCAGCAACGAAAACGAAAACACTCTGCCACACATCGCTGAGAACTGGGCAAAACACAACAGAACACGCTAAACAATGTGTAAAGTAACGCTACGCTAATTCATAACAACACAGTCAAGCGAGTTTTGCATGACATTAGACATACAGCACACTACAGCAGACACCACGAACATCTTGTTTACATGTTATAACACTGTCGTCTTTGAGCTTCAAACGGAGGCAAATACTCTCGTTTTTTTTCTTTCGTTCGAAGATTTTTGCGGAAAACCGACCCGGTTTGAAACCGTTTTACAACCCTGTTGGATTCCTTTTTTGTAACGTGCTTATATGAATTTACTTATGTCATAGTCACGCCACGAAAATGACCCTTGCAGTCAGCCAGGCTTTCAACTTCAAAGAACTTTGAATGAAAGGCAAGCAAGTGCAGCTCAACGAACAATCATTAGTCTTGTTACTGTCTAACAATCATTAGTCTTGTTATTGTCTAACAATCATTAGTCTTGTTATTGTCTGACAATCATTAGTCTGGTTATTGTCTTCTTCATTTGTGAAGAATCTTATTCTTATTTCGCTTTTCCTTTTTTTTCTTCTTCTTTTTACTTATTTACTTATTTATTTTTGTTCTGCTTTCTTTTTCTTTTTCTTTTCATTTCGCTGCGAAGTTAGTCTTGGCTAAGGTGAATACTATGGATGGGGAAAATATTCCCACTCAATCCTGCGTCACAGTTGGCTGCGTGCGGAGCCTCACTCAGGTCGTTTCGAGGCATCAGGGTGTCGTCACGTGACTCACTCCTGGTGAAAATGACACATCTATTCTTTAAAACGATGGGCCAAGCTCGAATTTCTTCCTTTTTCGTCGGAGGGATGTTGTGGTAATTTGTGACGCAGACGCTAACGAGTAACATCAACGCTGATTAGCTAGCAGAACCTACAATACGCCCACAGAAACTGACAATGCAATACACTTCCGGTTAGAAATGTTCGGCATTTGTAACTGGGACCTCCGACTCCATTAAAACGCCATCATGTGACGCGTCACAATGGTATGACATCGGCTTATCGATGTGCGCACAACGAGCGCGCGCCCTGTCAAACTAGCACACAACGTAAACAATAAATAAAACAAACAACTAAATAAAAAAAACGGAAAATAATAAATGAACTGATAAATGAATGAATAAATAAACAAATAAAAAAAGAAAAGAAATAAACAAACAAATAAATAATGAACAAAACATGCATGAATAAATAAATAACAATTGAACAAGTAAATAAATAACAAGCAAAAAACAAATGGACGAATCGATAAACAGATACATGAATCAATGGGGGGAAAAAAAAAACGAAAGAGAGAAAGAAATGAATAAATAAACAAACGGACAAAGAAATAACTGACTGCGCTAAATGCCGCGGGCGCACGAACAATCAGAAGCTGTGTGTCCGAAAGGCCGGCTCGTTTCCGGTATTGTTTCAAACACAGACCAAAACTTCAGACCATGGGACAGGAAGCCAGATCGATTCTTTGGCACGAATAGGACTGGCAGCCAAGAGGTTCAGCGAGGAAGACCCCTACTCCGCCCCGGGAAGAAGAGCGACGCAGGACAGTGAATAAGGGCAGAGCGCAGATGATCGTGTGTGTGTGTGTGTGTGTGTGTATGTGTGTGTGTGTGTGTGTGTATACACGTGCGTGCGTTGCGTGCGTGTGTGTGTGCGTGCGCGCGCATACGTATATAAACATCCTCTATGCACATTTCAAAACCGGACTGATAATCCACCTCACTGGAGACAGGAGGCATGTTGCAAACGTTGACCAGAGATGGCCGAGGCCCCAAATCCCAATTAATTCCTGATCCCATACCTCTCCGAACAGGGAAGCTATGGGGATGGCCGGGGGGGGAGTCGGTGGAAAAAGGGGAAGAGCTGCAAACTTTGCTGTGGGTGCACACCTAAACTTCACGCGCCAAGGCCCTGCTTAAGGAGTCGAGTATTTATGGACTGGCGCAATTAGAGCTTTCATGGCGTCTGACAGTTGATTCTCCTTTCGTTCATTATGACCATCAAAGTACAAGCCAGGTGGTTCCAAGCAGACAGACTGAAAATCAAAGGAATGGGACTGGTTTGAACGCTTCCAGCTGGCGCAAAGATAGGGTCACGAGCGAGTGCAAAGGCCTGAAATGTGACGTCAACCAAGGGGAAAGTCAGGGTACTGGAAGACTGCCT
Organism: Conus betulinus; assembly: GCA_016801955.1. Taxonomy (NCBI): domain Eukaryota; kingdom Metazoa; phylum Mollusca; class Gastropoda; order Neogastropoda; family Conidae; genus Conus; species Conus betulinus. Next base: position 170,261 of record JADBJO010004674.1, read on the forward strand.
TGCTTTTATCGGTGAAAATCCCCCTAAATTAGGAAAATAACTGACGGGGAGTTGTTCTTTAGATCAACTATCACTGAAACCTTACTTGGTGGATCCAAATTCACGCTAGGCCTCAAACCCCTTACATGCAACATTCTAATGGGGTGTGGGGTGTGGCCCATAAGGGGGGGGAGGGGGACGGGGACGGGGGGGGGACGGGGATCCAGGAATTGGACGGTGAAAAGGGGGACGAGCGGACGGATGACTTTTTAAAGCGGCCAAGTTCATGAGAGGCAAGCGGTGTGATGCGGGAGGAACAGGGTCGTTAGCAGCAGCGACAGGATGGATGAGTGAAAAAGAGACGAGCGACGTGTCCTTTCCTGCCTGATGCCGGGCCCGGCGCAGATGAGGTGGCGGTGGTGGGGTGGGGGTGGGGGTGGTTCGGGTGGGTATAGGGCGGACGTTCTTTGGCTCCGACAGGTCTGCATCGCTGCCGTCAAGTCCGCCCGACAGTCTGCCCAGCTGCCGAGGTATCTCTCTCTCTCTGTGTCTCTGTCTGTCTGTCTGTCTGTCTGTCTGTCTCTCTCTCTCTCTTCTCTCTCTCTCTCCATCCGTGGCTTTCTCACACGCTCTCCTCCTCCTCCCATCCCTGGGCCCGTTTTGTCTTCTTCTTCCCCTCTCCCTCTCATTATCTCGTGGTCAACTACGCATCAACGTTCAAATATAATGCGACAGGGAAGGAGAGAGGGATTATACAGAGAGAGAGAGAGAGGAGAGGGAGAGAGAGAGAGAGAGACGAGAGAGAGAGAGAGACAGACAATGAGACCCAATGAGAGCGACAGACACAGAGCAACCGAGACAGACAGACAATGAGACAGAGCGACAGACACAGAGCAACCGAGACAGACAGACAGACAGACAGACGCTCTCTGTAAGTGAGAGTGCGCGCGCGCGTTTCCCGTATGTATCATTTCCTGTCTTCACTCAAAGTAACAATCCTTTCATTTCTTTGTCTCTCTCATATTATTTGTCTTTGTCATGCCGATGATCAGTATATCTCTGCTGTTTTTGTCGCTTTCTCTTAAAAGTAACAATCTTTGCCTTTGTTTTCCCATATAGCACACAAATTTTCTCTCTGTTTCCCCATGCCACAATCTCTGTCTCAGTCTGTGGCCTCTCTTTGAAGCAACGATCTCCGTTACATACACTCGCTAAGGAGCGGTCGGTCTCCATCTACCCAACCCCCTCCCGCCCCTCATCCACTTACTGCACACTCGAACACACGCAGAATGTGAATGAGAGAGACGTTGGAGGGGTAGGGAGGGAGACAGCGAGGAAGGGACGGAGAGAGAGAGGAGAGAGAGAGAGAGAGAGAGAGAGAGAGAGTGAGTGATGGACCAACAGACAGACACACAAGCAGACAGACAGATACGGGAGACTAAACAGACTGACAGACAGACAGGTGTACTTATACGTGTCAAAGAGAACCCGAAAGAAGATTACACCCATAAATTCTTCTCTTATCTCCGTTGCCTACCCTTCAAACTGCGGCCCACAACACTTGCATAACGATGTCGCCATGTTTCCCAGATTTAGGTCTGATGTAGCAGGCGGCTACTTCGAGCTTAACACGAGAGAGAGAGGGGGGGGGGGGGGGGGGGGGGAGGGGTGGAGATGAGAGGGGGGGGGGAGGGGGGGGGGGGGGGGGGGGGGGGGGGGAGGGGGGGGGGGGGGGGGGGGGGGAGGAGGGGGGGAGTGGGGGGGGGGGGGGTGGGGGGGGGGGGGGGGGGGGGGGGGGGGAGGGGAGAGAGAGGAGAGAGAGAGAGAGAGAGAGAGAGAGAGAGGAGAGGGAGGGGGGGATCCTCAGGGTGAGAAAATCAAAACAGTCATGCTTGTTTATAGCACAGCCATCATAGAGCCTGTATCAGGTAGAAAAAACAAGATAAAACCACGACTATGAACACATGCGCGCGCACACACACGCACAAACACACACACACATACGCGCGCGCGTACTCACGCAGATATACACACACATACATTGCACACACACATACATACATTGCACAACACACCACACACACACACACACACACACACACACACACACACACACATGCAGACCAACCATTCCTCCATTGTTATATTAATAATGACTTGGCAGAGATTCAAAGGGAAACACACACACCACACACCACACACACACACACACACACACACACACACACACACTTGAACTATAAAGGCAAAACAACCAATCTAAACAAATACAATCCAATATTTCGGGGCTGCTCTTTTTTCAAGGACGACAGACTGTGTAATCACGTCCAAAAGTCGAGCGACATCAATGGGTCGATGGCTAAAAGAAAACTTGCGTCATGACAGTAATGTCATCACCAAATAACTTAAAGTGTAATACACATCCTGTTGTTATTATTTTGTCACTTCCCCACCCTACCAGTATACTTACAGCGACCCCCCCCCCCCCCCCCCCCCCCCCCCCCCCCCCCCCCCCCCCCCAACCCACACCCCCCCCCCAAACTCTCTCTCTCTCGGGAGAATAATAAAACAGATTTTTGACCGTGATCTTCACGTAAAAATGAAAAATAAATGTCCTTAAAGGGAAAAATCAGAACTTTGGGGGATAAAAAGGAAAACAGAACGAATTTGTTCTTTTTTATTCTCCCCCCCCCCCCCCCCCCAAATCTCTGTGAATCTCTCAAAGACATTTATATTCATTCTCTCTCTTGGGTTTTCATTAGGTAGTTGTAACGAGGATTGGTGACAGAAGAAAGAACAGAGAGAAAAAGTAGTCACGATTAACATACATACATACATACATACACCCACACACACACACACACACACACCACACACACACACACACACACACACACACACACACATATATATCGTGTCTCTCACTGAAGAGTCGGAATCAATGAAAGGCCTCTGTGCAGACGATATGAATGTGCAGACGATATGAATGGTTCTATTTTCATGATGGACCACACACAGGTGCCCGTAAGCAGCTAGTGAACGATTTTATATTTGTGATCCTAACTTTACTCTCCTGTTTTCTTTCTGTCACAAATACTCAGCCCAGCTCCCCACACTGTTATTATTCATTCATTTCATTTATTTATTATTTTCAACATTTGCCAAGTCATCGTTATGATCACGGAAAAATTGTTAGCCTGTACTTGTTTTCTCTCAGTACTGAGGTTCTCTGTCTCTCTCTCTCACACACCACACCACACACATATATATATATATATATATATATATATATATATATATATATATATATATGTCTTTTGGAGAGAGAGAGAAGAGGGAGAGGAGAGAGAGAGAGAGAGAGGAGAGAGACATACACACATATAAACACATATAAAGTCAAGGAAAAAAAATCCCAAACTGGATATCAATTCCTGTAACTTACAGACAAGTCTAAAGCTTCTTTCTGTAAAACCATGCTTAGATTAACAAACATCAATCAGATCACACACTCGCGGAGATTTGTAATCAACCGCCACCACAAAACACATCAACCGTGTCCGCTATGGCTGAGAAACTGCAATGGCCATGCCTCCAGCATCGAAGGAAGGCGTGGTATGGTTGGCCACGTTTCGCAAGATCACATGCCGTCGGTGCTATGAGCAAGTCCAACATCAAACACTGCTCCAACACTGTCTGTCTGTCTGTCTGTCTGTCTGTCTTTGTCTCTCTCTCTCTCTCTCTCCCCTCTCTCTCTCTCTCTCCCTGAGTCTTGAAAAAAAATATCTTGAGTCTTGAGTCTGTGTCTCACACTGTCTATGTCTCTCTGTCTGTCTGTCTCGTCTGTCTGTCTGTCTCTCTCTGTGTCTCTGTCTGTCTCTCTCTCTCCCCCCCCCCCCCCCTCTCTCTCTCTCTCTCGGCAGCGCACGAGCAAGCCATCCCCCATCAGTATGCGACAGATGCAATGTCGAACAAATGCGACAGATCCCATGTTGAATAAAAAATTGCGACAGATCCCATGTCGAACAAATGCGACAAGTCCTATGTCGAACAAATGCCATAGATCCTATGCCGAACAAATGCCGCAGATCCCATGTCGAACAAATGCGACAGATCCCATGCCGAACCAAATGCGACAGATCACATGTCGAACAAATGCGACAGATCCCATATCGAACAAATGCGACAGAACCCATATCGAACAAATGCGACAGATCCCATATCGAACAAATGCGACAGATGCAATGTGGAACAAATACGACAGATGCAATGTCGAACAAACGCAACAGATGTCATGTCGAACAAATGCGACAGATGCAATGTCGAACAAATGCGACAGATGCAATGTCGAACAAATGCGACAGATGCATGTCGAACATAAGCGACAGATGCAATGTCGACCACAAATGCGACAGATGCAATGTCGAACATAAGCGACAGATCCAATGTCGAACAAATGCGACAAGATGCAGTGTCGAACAAATGCGACAGATGCAATGTCGAACAAAATACCGGAATGACTCATTTCTTCCGACTGACCTACCATCGGGGCCTGGAATAAGCTTCCAGAAACAGCTGTGTCAGCTGTTGTCACCCTCGACTGCTTCAAGTCAATAGTGCCAAGCAGCTAAGCGACAACAGAAATACTGTAGCTAGTCACAGAGAGTAGGTAGGTGCAGGTTTGCTCGCTTACTCTGGCATTTTCTTGTCAGGCGAGTGGGGTGGGGAAGGGGGGTAGAGGGTATTCTTTTTCATTTATATGCTAGGGCATGTCGGGGTCAGCTAGTTCTGCTGATAAAGTCAACGTGGAGTGGGCCGGATATTTGAATTCTCGCATTTTTAGACATTCTTTCTTTCCTATCGAAGTATGTATTTTCTACATACGCAAACCAGGAAGTGGCAGAATGATCATTATGTTGATTGTGTGGGCCGTCAGTTGGGGTGAGGATGAAGATCAAATTAAAAATAAAAAACTGAAGGAGAGAAAAAAAAAAACCCAACAGAGAGAGAGAGAGAGGAGAGGAGAGAGAGAGAGAGAGAGGAGGAGAGAGGAGAGAGAGAGAGAGAGAGAGGGGGGGAGAGTGAGATAACGAAGAAAAGTTTAAAAGAAAACAAGTTAACAAAAACAACAGCAACACACACACACACACCCACACACACACACAACACACACACACACACACACACACACACACACACAAGGAAACAAGGAGTTGCTTCCTTGTCAGGAAGGGAAAACGGTTCGTTCGGCCCGATAATTTTGGTGAGCCAACACTTCTGCTTTCTTAAGGACCGTTGTAAACAGGAAGAGTAAGAAAGATAACAAAAATCTTCGTATGATCTGACCATTCTTGTAAAGTCATTCTTCTGATACAAAGGTTGCTGTATACAAAATGTCCTTAGAAGAAAAACAAAATCTTCCTTTCGCCTGAGACTTCAGATATAGCAGTACTTCTGTTTAAAAAAAAAAGTTCTGCGTATGAAAAAAACGAACAAAAAAAACAAACAAAAATGGAAAGGGAAAATTGTACATATGGCCTGACGGCTGCTGTTACCATCCACACACCACCACACACACACCAACACACACACACACACACACACACACACACACACAACACACCACACACAACACACACACACAACACACAACACAACACAAACACACACACACACACACACACACACACACATACACGCAAACACACACATACATACATACACACATACATACACATACACATATCCCAGAGAGAGAGAGAGAGAGAGAGAGAGAGAGAGAGAGAGAGTCAGACAGACGGGAAAACAAAGACAGAGTAAACCAAACAAAAAGGACGAAACCGACAGTTGCACATAGCCGCTTTTCTGATCAAAGGGCCACTCTGTAGTAACGATAAAGGAAAGGGGACGGACGGGGGATGACGGGAGTGTGTGTGTGGGGAGGGGGGAGGGGGGCAAATCAACATCTTTGATAAGGGCTGACAACTCCGGTGCAAGCCATCTACTGTTAAAAAGCGCGCAGGCACGCACGCACGCACACACACACACACACCACACACACACACACACACACACACACACATATACATATATATATATATATATATATATATACAGACAGACAGACCAGACAGACAGAGAGAGAGAGAGAGAGAGAGAGAGGAGGAGAGCGAGAGAGAGAGAGAGAGAGAGCGAGACGAGGAGAGAGAGAGAGAAGTGAGAGAGATAGAGAGAGAGAGGAGAGAGAGAGAGGAGAGAGAGGGGCAGAAAGAGAGAGAGAGAGATGGAGAGAGAGAGAGAGAGAGAGAGTCAGACAGGACAGGACAGACAGACAGACAGACAGACACAGATGGATGTAGGTAAGAAGCTCTCGACGCCACATCATCCGGTCTCGTCCAGACCAGCAGGACGGCTGCGTGCTCGTGGCTTGGCCATAAAAGGCAGACGTCAGGACCCGCTTCTCCCTCGGGGAAAGCCGCTTTATGCTTCTCTCTAGTGCTGTCCACTGGCCGTTTCCCTTCCTCTTTTCCACCAGCTTTCTTCATTCTGCTCTCTCTGTCTGTCTGTCTCTCTGTCTTTCCTCTCTGTCTCTGTCTGTCTCTCTCATTATACACCTCTGTGTGTGTGTGTGTGTGTGTGTGTGTGTGTGTGTGTGGTGTGTGTGCGCGCGCTGCGCGTGCGTGTGTGTATGTGTGTGAGAGAGAGATGGGGACAGTCAGAGAGAGAGAGAAAAAAGAGAGAGAGAGAGAGAGAGAGCGAATGTGTGTGTGTGTGTGTGTGTGTGTGTGTGTGTGTGTGTGTGTGTGTGTGGTGTGTGCTTGCGCGCGCGCGTGTGTGTGTGTGCTTGCGCGCGTGCGTATGTGTAGGAGGGAGGGAAGGGGGGTGGGGTGACAGAGAGAGAGAGAGAGAGAGTGACAGAGCAAAAGAGACAGAGTGAGTGAGTGAGTGAGAGAGAGAGAGCGATAGAGAGAGAGAGAGAGACAGACACACACACAACATGGCGTAAAATGCACAACCTAGGCTGTGGGCACCAGCAGCATAAAAGCGCAGCAGCAGCTCTGAGAGCCAGTCCTGCCCAGCAGATTTATCACACATTCTCTGCTTCTGTCTGGGACAGAGCTGTGTTCAGGGTCCACCACTCTCTACTGCCATCTCTGCTGCTTCCCCCTTTTTAAACCCACTGTTTCCCAACATTTCCCTGCCGATCCCACGTTTTTCATATTTCCTCACCTTTCCAACTGTTTACCCCCACCCCAACCCCCCTCCTCCCCAATTTTCTATGCAATCTGTTCTCTGTTTTCTTACTGCTTTCCACTTTTTTTTCCAAGTTTCCTCGCCTTTTTCCCCATCTTTCTGACCTCTTCATACTGCTTCCCATTTGCCTCACCCCCTTCCTGCCTTTTCCCCATCTTTCTGACCTCTTCATACTGCTTCTCACCCCTTCCTGCCTTTTCTCCATCTTTCTGACCTCTTCATACTGCTTCCCATTTGCCTCACCTCTTCCTGCCTTTTCGCCATCTTTCTGACCTTTTCATACTGCTTCTCATTTGCCTCACCCCTTCCTGCCTTTTTTCCCATCTTTCTGACCTCTTCATACTTGCTTCTCACCCCTTCCTGCCTTTTCACCATCTTTCTGACCTCTTCATAATGCTTCTCACCCCTTCCTGCCTTTTCCCATCTTTCTGACCTCTTCATACTGCTTCTCATTTGCCTCACCCCTTCCTGCCTTTTCTCCATCTTTCTGACCTCTTCATATTGCTTCTCACCCCTTCCTGCCTTTTCCCCATCTTTCTGACCTCTTCATACTGCTTCTCATTTGCCTCACCCCTTCCTGCCTTTTCCCCATCTTTCTGACCTCTTCATATTGCTTCTTCACCCCTTCCTGCCTTTTCCCCATCTTTCTGACCTCTTCATACTGCTTCTCATTTGCCTCACCCCTTCCTGCCTTTTCACCATTTTTCTGACCTCTTCATACTGCTTCTCATTTGCCTCACCCCTTCCCTGCCTTTTCCCCATCTTTTCTGACCTCTTCATACTGCTTCTCACCCCTTCCTGCCTTTTCCTCATCTTTTCTGACCTCTTCATAACTGCTTCTCATTTGCCTTACCCCTTCCTGCCTTTTCGCCATCTTTCTGACCTCTTCGAAGATACTGCTTCTCATTTGCCTCACCCCTTCCTGCCTTTTTCCTCATCTTTCTGACCTCTTCATACTGCTTCTCATTTGCCTTACCCCTTCCCTGCCTTTTTCGCCATCTTTCTGACCTCTTCGAAGATACTGCTTCTCATTGCCTCACCCCTTCCTGCCTTTTCCCCCATCTTTCTGACCTCTTCATACTGCTTCTCACCCCTTCCTGCCTTTTCCCCACTTTTTCCCCACCTTTCTGACCTCTTCATACTGCTTCTCATTTGCCTCACCCCTTCCTGCCTTTTCCTCATCTTTCTGACCTCTTCATACTGCTTCTCATTTGCCTTACCCCTTCCTGCCTTTTCGCCACCTTTCTGACCTCTTCGAAGATACTGCTTCTCATTTGCCTCACCCCTTCCTGCCTTTTCCCCATCTTTCTGACCTCTTCATACTGCTTCTCATTTGCCTCACCCCTTCCTCCTGCCTTTTCCCCATCTTTCTGACCTCTTCATACTGCTTCTCATTTGCCTCACCCCTTCCTGCCTTTTCCCCATCTTTCTGACCTCTTCATACTGCTTCTCATTTGCCTTACCCCTTCCTGCCTTTTCGCCATCTTTCTGACCTCTTCGAAGATACTGCTTCTTTTTTTGCCTCACCCCTTCCTGCCTTTTCCCCATCTTTCTGACCTCTTCATACTGCTTCTCACCCCTTCCTGCCTTTTCCCCATCTTTCTGACCTCTTCATACTGCTTTCATTTGCCTCATCCCTTCCTGCCTTTTCACTATCTTTCCTACCGTTCCGTTTTCTCTCCTTTTTTTTTTTTCCCTTTTTTTTTCTTCTTTTTTCTCCATTGTTATGAGAGTTCCCTATCATTTTCCCTGGTCTCGCCACCTTTACAACCTGCTTCGTGTCGTGTCGTGTCTTACCGTTTCCCTTTTTTTCCCCCGATTGTTTTTTGACCATTTCCTCCTGCTCCCCACTTTGTGTCACTTTGCTTCTCGCCATCCCATGCTGCCTCCCACTTGTTCCAACTGTTTTCTGACAGTTCCTATCGCTTCACACTTTCACAAGCTGTTTCTAATCATTTCTTACTTCTTTCCACTCTCTCCAGTTGTGCCCTTCCTTCTACTATTGATTTTATGTCTTTTTTTCATTTTTCTCAATATTTCAAAAACCTTTTCCTACTGTTTCCTTCTTTGACTTTCTTTTCCTTGCTTTTTTTTTTTCCTAGTCGTTGGCCTTTCTGTTCTCCTCTCTCATATTTTCCTACTGTTTCAACCTTTACCTCCTCTTTTCTTCTTTTTCCTAATATTTATCTACTGTTTCCTACCTTGTACAATTGCTCCTCTTTTTCCTTACTTTTCCCGAACGTTCTTTTATTTTTCTAATGTACTGTTTCATATTGTGTACAAGTGTTTTTCTTTTTCTTACTTGTCCAATACATTTTTTTTCTTTTCTCATCTATTCTATCCTATATTAAGCGACGGCTTCTCTCTCTCTCTCTCCTCTTTTTTTTTTTTTTTTTTTTTTTTTTTTGTAGTTGTCCCCTAACATTTCTTAATCTTTCTTATCCCCCCCCCCCCCCCCCCCCCCCCCCCCCCCGTTCCTACATTTTTCGGAACCGCCCCCCCCCCCCCCC
>JADBJO010004674.1:185000-190273 GCA_016801955.1 Conus betulinus
GGTACTACAGCACGCTTCGTGCTTAATTGACAAAATATGCGCAGCTGTTCTTTGCAACGGTGGTTCAGTGGTTACGGCACCCACATGAAGCGAAGGACTATGGAGTTGGACGGCTTGAAGATATGTGTGTTTTGTGTGTGTGTGTGTGTGGTGGTGGGGGGGTTGGGGGGTGGGTGCGTGCGTGCGTGCGTGCGTGTGTGTGTGGTGTGTGTGTGTGTAGAAAGAGAGAGAGAGGGAGAGGAGGGAGAGAGAGCGAAATTTTATTTTAACCAGGGTAATGAGATAAGCAATACAAATGATTTTTTTTCACCCAGCCCAGAGAGAGAGAGAGAGAGAGAGAGAGAGAGAGAGAGAGAGAGAGAGAGAGAGAGAGAGAGAGAGAACGAAATTTATTTTACCTGGGTAATGAGATAAGCAATACAAATGATTTTTTCCACCCAGCCCCAGAGAGAGGAGAGAGAGAGAGAGAGAGAGATTGTATTTCTCCCTGTCTTTGGCTTTGGGGGCTCAAGTGGGTTTGTTGCGGGGGGGTGGTGGGGTGGGGGTGGGGGGGGGGGTGGTGGGGGGGAAGGGGGGGGGGGGGGGGGGGGGGGGGGGGGGGCTAGCCTTTCGGATTCTTTCGGACTGCTGTACCATCTTCAATACACTCTCGGCAGTACCGCCACCCGGTCCGGATCCCCATACACCCACACCCCCACCTAGAGCGCGTTCTGCCACAGTCCCGGCACAAGCGCCCTTCAGAGAGCGATCGACGTCAGGCCGTCGTAAGGCCACTCACCCAAAGAGACCCTGCCGCTCACCCCAGCTCAAAACCACGGAAGTAACCAGACAACTACCACTACCTTTCCTGCGTCCGTTCCAGCATCGCTGCACGGTCAAAAAAACTCGTTTTGCCTTGTCGAACGGCGACCAACACTGGACCATCGACCTTTGTGTGCTGGAACCACGGTGGTTCTGGTTCCAGGCTGTCTGCCAGAAAGCGGAAGGATTATGAGGCGGTCTCACGACCGGAGATAAGACGGAACTACCGCCTCTGGCTCCCGCTGCCGATGATGGCATCGATCGCCGCTGCTGCCTTCTGCCGGAAACTCAATGCCTCTCCTCGCCTGGCCGGCCCGCCGCTGCGCTGCCCACCGATACTGACCGTCATCGCTACCTGACCTGACGCTGACCACAGGGGCGAGGTAGGAGAGAAAGGAGAGACTGATGAAGGAGCAGAAAGATGAAAGGGGTGGGATTCTGGTTGAAAGAGAAGGAGAAGAAGAAGGAGGAAGGAGAAGGGAGGCGGAGGAGGAGGAAAGAAGAAGGAGGAGAAAAAAGGAGGAGGAGGAGGAGGAAAAGAAGAAGAAGACGGAGGAGGAGGAAAAGGAGGAGGAGGAGGAGAAAAGAAGAAGAAAAAAGAAGGAGGAGGAGGAGGAGGAAGAGAAGAAGAAGAAGAAAAGCCGAAGAAGAAGAATAGGAGGAGGAGGAGGAGGAGGATGGAGGAGGAGAAGAAGAAAGAATAGAAGAGAATAAGAAGACGAAGAAGAAACAAGAGAAGAAGAAGAAAAAGAAGACGAAAAAGACGGAAGGTGAAACCAGAGGATCAGAACAAAGAAGACGGAAGGGAAAAAAAGTAGGAGATTAGATTACAAAGAGGAGGAACGAGAAAAAGGAGGAGGAGGAAATGGAACCAGCAGGAGACTCACGAAGAGGGGAGAAGAGGAGGGGTCGATGCTATTTAAAAACAAGCACTTGTGTTTGTTGATGGGTTGTGTTTGGGGTGGAGGTTGGTGGGGGGGTGGCGTGGGGGTTGACTGGGTGTTGGGGGGGGGTATGTGTTTGGGGGAAGGGGGGGGGGTGGGGGGGGGGGCGAATGGATGTGCAAGATAACTGCGGGTGGCATCTTTGCGTCGCATTTTGTGGTGTCACTAACATACATCATTTTCTGTTCAACACAATCCTTCATCCTAAAAATTACATAAAATAATGATTACACCATAGACTAGTTCCAATCCCGAATTTCTCTGCACGTGGCACCTATGTTTGCATGTACTACTTACCTTCCAAATCTTTGCACACGATCTCTGTCGACAGAGAGAGAGAGAGAGAAGAGAGAGAGAGGAGAGCGAGAGAGAGAGAGACACACACTCCGCAAGCACACACACACCAACAAACACACACACACGCACACACACACACAACCACACACAAACCACCCGCACCAACCACTAACACACACACACACACACACACGCACACACACACACGACACACCACACCCCACACACACACACACCACACACCACACACACACACACACACCACACACAACACACACACCACAAACCACACACACACACAGCGCACACACAAACACACACATACCAACACACACACACACAAAAACACCACCCAACAAACACACACACCCACACAAAACACACACACACACACCCACGACACACACACACAACACCACTTTCACAAACACACACACACACAACACACAGCACACCCACAAACACACACACACGCACACACACAACACACAAACAACACACACACCACATCCCACACGACACACTTCGCACCACACCCACACACACTACTCACATAACGACACTAGCACCAATACATTAGTGGAGGCAATTGTCAGCGCAACCAAAACATTCTCATTAAAGAAAGTTACGCTCAGCTAAGGTCAGAAGGAAACGGGGGTGGGGTGGAGTGGTGTGGTGGGGAGGGGTGGGTGGGGGAGAGTGGTGGCGAAGAGGGCGTTAAGGTGTAAACATCACACCCTTCTCTGACTTCTCATATGGAATTACGTCGTCGAAACAGAACCTGTAGTGACACCGAACCGTCTGGAGCCGCCTTTCGTCTCCTCAGAGAAACTCATCAGCAGGCGTCGAGCTGGTTGAACAAGTCCATCCACAGTATCGATCTGAAATTGTCACCTACAATTCTGTGGCCTTCTCGAAGCACGGGAAGACAGTCACAACCCACCTGTGTGTCTCCCCCCCACTCCTCTCCACTCCCCCCCCCCCCCCCCCCCCCAGTCACAACCCAACTGTCTCCCCCCCCCCCCCCCCCTCCCCCTCCTCTTTTCCCGTCCTCCTGGCAGCAAGCACAGTGGCCGACCACGGGGAAAGGATGAAAGTACTATCGAAAATGTACGCAGGCAAAGTCGTGTAGAACACACGTAGTGGGTAGAGGAGGAAGAACACGGTCACCAGTGTTTGCTTCGTAGGCATTTTGTCGTGTAAAGCAAGTTTGGTGTGCGTAGGTCGTCGTGAAAAAGTTTCCAACACTGATTTAACTTAAAAAACCAATATAGGTTTCTTTTTTTTTTTTTCTCTTCAGGATACAGCAAATGCATCTAAAATTTTAGAAAGGAGATCAGCGTGATTTTTGAGTAAAAAGGAAAAAAAAAAAAAGAAAAAAAGAAAAAAAAGGGAGGGGGGGGGGTGGGGGGGGGGGGGGTGGGGGGGTGGGGGGGGGTGGGGGGGTGTGGGGGGGGGGGGGGGGGGGGGGGGGGGGGGGGGGGGGGGGGGGGGGGGGGGGGGGGGGGTGGGGGGGCACGGAGGGGAAGGAGGCGCAATCCTGAGAATGTAAAGAAGAAGCAAAAGAAATCGTTCTGGGGGACAAATTGTCAATCAGTGCACACAGTGACTGGGCTGACGGTTACTGACGGTTGTTGTGACTGTCGTTGAGGTTGGGTGCCCACAGCACTGTCTTCATCTCCAAATTGTTGTGAAGCGTCCCACTGAAAGAAGTCTCTCAGCAACCTCTACTTTGCATGCATATTATTATTTCGGTTTTATTAGGATCTAAAATTTCACCCCCGCCTCCCCCATGCTTGAGACGAGGGGCCGGGAGGGTGAGAGAGGGAGGATGATAGACAAACAGACATAGACAGACAAACTGACTTGAGAGAGAGAGAGAGAGAGGAGAGAGAGATAGAGAGAGAGAGAGAGAGCAGAAGAGAGTTAGATAGAGAAGAGAGAGAGAGAGAGAGCTGAGAGAGTCTCACAACGCTATTCTCGCTCTTAATATTCTATCAAGTTTGAATATCTGATTACAACATGGTTCATTTGAAATGTAAAGACAAAGATGAGACGCGCGCGCTACGCGCACCCGCAACAGCCACCACACACACCCACAGAGAGATAGCAGGAGAGATAGAGAGAGAGAGAGAGAGAGAAGAGAGAGACAGACCGACCGAACCGCAACCGACCGGCCGACCGAGAGAGAGAGAGAGAGAGAGAGAGAGAGCCCAGTATAGGAGAGCCGACCGACCGACGACCGAGAGAGAGAGAGAAGAGAGAGAGAGAGAGAGGAGACAGACCGACCGCCGACCGACCGACCGGAGGAGATAGAGAGAGACAGAGAAGAGACAGAGAGAGGAGAACGCAAAAGTGAGAACGCGTATACCGGTCACTGATGTAGGGAAGAAGTTGCGAAAGAAAACAGAGAGAAGAGAAAAGCCCAGCACACATTCCTGGGTTCTAACCAGCGTTCGCCAGGAGCACCTTGCCTTCGCTTAATTGTCCTCTCTGTAGTAGTCCACTTCCGGACGGGGCGCGTGTACACGTAATAGGCGCTTTTCTTTCGTTTATTTTTGTTTTAAATCCACAGGCGCGCGCAGAGAATTTTTCTAAAAAAAATGTGAATATTCATTTATTCATCAGTTGTTTATCTTATTCGTTGTTTAGCGGTAGGTATATAATTTGGGGCGCCATTCAAACCGTGTCATGTCGTGTGAAAACGTTTACGGAGAAAGAGAGAAAAAAGGGAGAAAGAGGAGGGTGGGGTGGCGGGGAGGGAGGAAGGGAAGGAAAACGAGAGAGAGAGAATAGAGAGAGAGAGAGAGAGAGAGAGAGAGAGAGAAGAGAGAGAGAGATATAGAATGACAGAGACAGACAGGCAGCATGATGCAGACAATCAGGCAGAGAGAGAGAGAGGGGGGGGTGGGGGAGAGCGAAAGACAAAAATGAAAAGATGAAAAGAGAGAGAGAGGATGAGAGAGAGAGAGAGAAGAGAAATGGAGGGGGGGGGGGGGGAAGGGAGAGGCAGAGAGCGAGACAGAGAGGGACAGAGAAACGAGAGTTAGACAGAGACCAAAACGACAGAAGAGACACAGACTGACAAAAGAGAAGAGAAGAGCAGAGGAGAGAGAGGAGAGAAGGCAGGAGAGAGAGAGAGAGAGGAGATAGAGGTAGAAAGAAGAGAGGAGAGACAGAGAGACGACAGACAGAGACAGAAGAGAACATCGAGACCCCCACAACAGACAG
>JADBJO010004675.1:7500-10000 GCA_016801955.1 Conus betulinus
TCATACATAAACGCTCGCTCTCTCTCTCTCTCCTCTCTCTCTCTCTCTCTCTCTCTCTCTCTCGCTCTCTCTCTCTCGCTCGCTCCCCCAATTCCCAAAATGGCAGGACATGTAAATACTAACCTCTCTCCCACTGTCCAGTCAGGCATCAATGAAATCAGCCAGGACGTTTAGCCTTTCACGCCAGTTTGCAAACGCCGGCAATCCAATTCGACCCGGGCTTTGCCTCCTAGGTCCCAAACCACCCTGCCACACTCACTCATTTTCCTGCACCCCACCCCACCCCCCCCCCCGCCCTCCGACGGCACCCGTCCGCCTCCCCTCACCCTCCGCTCATGCAACCCAGCCCCTTGCCCCTCATCCCCCCCTTCTTCCCCTTCCCTCTCTTCATCCCCAAGGTCCAAACTTACTCCAGACAAATAAACAACAAACAAACAAACAAACAAAAAAAAATACAACTGAAAGTGAACAAAACGAAATCCAGTTGCGGCCCCACCAAGGTCTAAACGATTGCGAGAGAGATGGGAGAGAGAAGAGAGAGAGAGAGACAGACAGAGACAGACAGACAGCCAGACCAGCCAGCCACAGAGAGAGAGACAGCCAAACACCACACACACACACAAACCACACACACACACACACACACACACACACACAACACAACCACACACCAGGGGAGAGGGGAGGACACACAGCCAGAACACAGAGAGCCAGGGAGAGAGAGAGAGAGAGATGAGAGGAGAGAGAGAGGAGGAGAGAGAGAGCGAGAGAGTAGAGAGAGATAGAGACAGAAACATAAAGCAAACTAAACATACAGGAAAGGTACTCTAGAACTGGCACAACAAACTGCTCTGGGGAAAAAAAAAAAAAAAAAAAACAGCCATCTCCTCTTTTATCTTTATCGTAATCACTCCGTCACCCACCCCCTTCCTGTCTACCTTCTGCCCTAGAGAAAATAATAAATGACAGGAGCACGCTTCGAAAAGGCAGAAACAAACAAAGAAACAACCGAAACGAAACGACGGAAAAGACAGGAAGGAACAAAGTCCAAAAACCAGGAAGAAACACAACCAAAAAAAACCGGAAAGAACCCAGGCAGGAACATGCTTCTTTCTTGTCCTGATCTGAATCTGCCTCTAACCAGCGCCATTTCATGTGTGCGACCGAGACGATTGCTTGTATGGGTTTGCCTTCTTCTTGTGTTCTTGTTGTTTGTGTGTTTTACTTTGTTTTGCTGTGTGTTTGTTTTTTTTTCATCCCCCTTTTTAATAATGGTTGCATGGAAATAGGCTAATCTTCACACACACTGGGATCACTCTGTACTCCTCCGATGTCTTGATTACAGAATCTCTGGTTTCTCTTCTTCTCTCTGCGTGTGTTGTTTGTCTGTGGCTTGTATGTGTGTTGTGCTAGAGAGAGAGAGAGAGAGAGAGGAGAGAGAGAGAGAGAGAGAGAGAGAGAGAGAGAGAGAGAGAGGAGAAGAGAGAGAGGTGGAGGAAGGAGAGGGGGGGAGAATGCGAGGGGGGAGACAAGTAGGGAAAGAGGGGAGGGGGGTGATTATGTTTCTCTGCATGTATAGTTCTCTGTAGTTGTAATGTGTGTTGGTCTTATGATGTTATAGTCTATATGCTTTAATCTTTCTTGTGCTTTTTTTTTTTCTCTTCATTTTTGAACGTTCGGCTTTTATATTGTAATGGCCAATGGAGCTGTGTGAGGGACAGGCGTCACTTAAAAAAAAAAAAAGAAAAAAATTAATGACGATGATGATGATGGGATGATGATGATGATGATGATGATCATCATCATCATCATCATCATCATCATCATTATCATTATCATTATTATTGTCATTATCATCATCATTATAATCATCATTATTATTATTGATACCATTGTTATCATTGGTTACCAGTACAAAAAATAAAGTAATAATTTCGGTGTTAAGTTTTAGTATGATAATAGCCCATTCGACCACATACAGCACGGCCTTTGGGAAACTGTCTTGGAGAAAAAAACAAAACAACAACAAACAAACAGACACAAAGGGAAACAAACAAAGAAACATCAAATAAAAATAATTAATTATGTCATGTAGAATAAACGCAAAACATACTAACTCATCGGTGGTTGTTGATAAGGCTGATGAAATTATAACACTGATGGTCAAATTCATTGATGTGATTTATCTACACGAGTGAAGATTTACTTTCCGTTTTTACGAGGAAATATATTTCTCATCGAACCCCTTTTACAAGGTTAAAAACGGAGTGACCATTTACAAGTCAAATAAATAAAGCAGAAAGGGGTTGGTGAGAGATTCGGAGTCGGAGTCAGATGAACTCATTTCACAATAGGCCATGGCCTCTTATGAAGGGGTGTGTGAACGATATATATATATATATATATATATATATATATATATATATATATATATATATATATTATATATATGTGTGGTGTGTGTGTGTGGTGTGTGTGTGTGTGTGTGTGTGTGTGTGTG